>VZTY01014909.1:0-28844 GCA_013400935.1 Turnix velox
AGAGAATGTACCAAAAAGACAGAGGCTTATATGAAAGTATAGAAATGCATGGAATTTTTTTAGTTTATGTTGAATAATAATACCAGTAATCTCAAAAGGCACATAGTGGGCAGAGAAGTAAAATGTTATAAAAACTAGTGAATTCTTCTTTCAGCTTTAAGTTTGACCTTGTGAACTTTGCTGAAATGTTCAACTTTCCTAAACCTTCCTTTTCCATTCTGTAAGAACAGACTATCTGATTCTGATGCGTATTGAGAGACTTAATTTAATTTTGTCAAATGCTATTAAGTCCTTGGATGAAAAGAATTACATGTGAGCTCTGCCAACCTTAATTTTTTTTTTTAATTGCTATTAACAGTATTTTGGGTTTTTTTCTTAAGTTCAGCTTCTGAGTCATTGGTTTTCAAAAAATACATAATTTCCAAGGAGGGAATGATTCAGAAATAATTGTTAGAGTGACTAGAAAGGTAACTATTCTGTGGTTTTGTTTTGTTTCATTTTCCTGTTGGTCCACAAATAACACATTGTTGTACACATCCTGGAGGAGGAAAGAAGGAAAGTCTGAGCACTACTTAGAGATTTCTCCTTGCACATAGCACCTAGCCTTCACAAACCTCCTGTCCATGACTCCTCATGGTATAAATTTTACAAGATTATAAATTTTGTGAGATTATGTTTGGTTTTTTTGCTTGTTTGTTTTTAATTGTTGATGATTTTTTTTTCATGAACTATGCTTCTGAATAGAAGAATAAGTTTCCTCAAAGAGAGTATATGAGATGCTATCTATTAAGAGGCTAGAAGCAATTGCCAAGAGCCAAGAAGTCACAAATTCAGTGGTGGGAGAAACTCTAGTTTCTTTGTTCCCTATTTATCAGCTCTAAGAAGCAGTATTCAAATTCTTTTATATCTCCTTCTGTAGTGTTTATTTTTCTCCGTGTATTTTGCATTGTGTTTTGGGTATTTTATCTAAGCCTCCAATAAGCTCTTGGGAAAAAGGTGATGAGAAAGGGCTTATTATAATATCTGAAACATCAAGACACATATTTAATTTAATTTGAAATTTTTCTTGTAGTCTCTATAGATTCAAGAAAATTAAAGAGGGTTAGGAAATTACCACTACCATAAAGATGAAGAGACAAATTCATCCTTGAATTTCCCTTGGCTCCAGATCTGACTTGCCTTGAAATTTCAGTGGTCAAGAATTTTCTTGAGGAGTACAAAAGCATTTATAGCATAATCTGGTATATCAAGTAAAAGAACATTTACGTAAGTAAGTGCAGCACAATTCTGAATGAATATTAGAAGAAATAGCTTGGTAAATCTTACGAAGTTGAAGGGTCATCTAAAAGTTGACTAGACAAGTTCTTCCAATACAGTACAGACTAAAAAACAGTGCTAGGATAGAAATAGGTGAAATTACATAATCTGTGCCTTTGTTCACTAATGTTTGTTATTATTATAGTCAAGGATAATATAAAGCAAAATCAACAAAGAAATGCTAGCATCTACAAATGGAGTATAACAAAAACATTTCAGCTTCCTACTCTTACTTCAAGCTTTGCCAATTTTAATGCTGGAATAGACTCAATAAAAATCAGAGAACAACTGTCTCAATTTTTCCCAGCACTATTATTATGTTTTTCCACTATACTCCTTAATCAGACATAGCGTAAATTACAAATAAATGATCAGATTTAATTTTTGGCTAAATCAGAAAAGTGCTAAGTAAGGACTCATAGGAGAGAGGCAAAATACATCTGGGAAAGCTTGACTATGTCATAAAGGAATAGAGGGTCTTTTTTCATGTCAAGGCAAAAAAGGACATAAGTCCTGACAGAGTGAATAGAAATAAAGAAAGTGAATTAGAAATGCTGCAAAAGGAAAAAAAGTGGTACTGAAAACACATAGGAAATGTCAGTCAGTACTTTTAGTAAGAAGGGAATCAAAATATCCAATCTAACACAAAAGATGAGATAGATAAAAAGGGTCAGTATTATAGAGGTGGTTGGCTACAAGAGACACTACTGAAGTTTAAGCAAAAAAAGAAATTACATTTTTGTTTGCTGTCACTAGGAAATAGGTATCCAGATAAATTCCATGATATAGATTCCCTATAGAACCATTACTGCTGTGAAATATGTTTTTAAAAAATTAAGCAAATTCATCAAAACTACATTGGTAAAAGTTGTGTAAAGCTGATTATACAAAAGTATAATCAGCATAGTTTAAATGTTTTATTACTAGAACATAGAAAAAAATACTTCACTTTTAGAATCTTAACTTCATGTATTTTATCCCTTGTGATTCACCTATGAATCTTTAAGATCTAGACTGCTTTTTAATTTCTGCATTTATTTAGTTTAAATCATTATGTTCCTTTTATAATGGAGAATGAACTGTGTATTTTCTTGAATTGCTTGTTTACTTGAATTTAGAATTTCACCATTGCTCTCTGAGTTATCAAACTACTGCAGGAATTCTTTTCAACTATACTGGAGTATTGCCTTGAAATTGTTATTTTTTCACACCAGAGAAGCTTCCACAATGAAAATTCAGGATGACCAGAAAACACCAAAGCCACAATAAGTAAAACTGCCATGGCATCTTGATCAAAATTCTTAATTATCTTACCATAATTCTTTCTTTTTTGAAAGGTGAGAAATTTTTCATGCCAAAGATTTTATTTCCCAAAACATTGTTGTATTCCAAAGATGCAATTAATCCATGGAACAAATAAGATTGTGTTTGTATTCATCCTTGCTCTCATAGAAAAATTTTTTAATGACACGTGGTTTCTAGAGAATCCTTTAACACCAGACAAAAGCAGGTAGCTGGCAATAGAAAAGTTCAAGTTTAAGATGTTTGTTTTCATCAGAGACCAGTGGAGGTCACTAAGTTTGCCACAGCAAGAAATGCTTTCTGAATCTCTTAATTCTAGATGAGATCATCTCTGCTCTTAAATTTAAGGGTGGATACTGCAATTGACATAGACATGCACAGTTTTATTATTGTTTAGATTAGTCTTCTTTTTAAGTTTAATGTTGTTATAAGAACATTCAACATTAGCAGTGAGGTCAGAATGAATGAGCATCAAAGAAAAGTGAGGTTTGTTCTTAAAGTAGAAAACAATCTTCCTTCCCAGGGAAGATCCTCTTCTGTGGGTTCCTTCCTGTCTTCTTCCCTCCATGCCAAATAAACCATAGTAACCTTAAATTCTAATAATTACCGTCAGGAGGAATGTGAAGCCTAAATTCACTAACAGCTTATTGTAATTTTTTAAGGAAACTAATGATTAGTTTATTCATTCAAAATCCAAAAATAATAAGAATTATGCTGTCATTCAGCCAGAGAGAATAGGCATACTGCAGCAGTTACAGAGTTGAATTTTATAGCTGAGAGGACAGCTCACATCATGATGACATTCCCATCTGATCGTATAGTTTGGGTTTCATTGCAGATACTATAAAAGATATAATGCTTAAGTAATTGGTCTTTTTCCATGACGCAATGAAATCAATATCAATGCCTGAGTTTCTTTTGTTTCTTCTTATTTCCCTGAGGATTCTCTTTCTGCAGCACTTTATTCACATATAATGTTTATACATTCTTCTTTGCTTAGATACCTGGTATCACTTTTAGTATAATGGATCTCTTGCAATCAACTCACATCAGACCACCCAGACAGATTTTCTTAAATCTACATACTCCAATTGTCTATTATCACTTTAGTTAGAGCTTGACAGTGAGTATTTCATGGGATGCACTTTCATTCTTTCAGATTATTTTTAACTTTAATCAGATTACACTCTCTTACCTTTATATTTTATTAAAGTCTGCTCAAATACTAATTGTTTGCATATTTAAGGCTAATTTTTCTTTTCACTTACTAATTTGCTAACTTATTGCTTGAGAAAGCAAGATTGCTTCTTACTTTATATGTTCTTATAACAGGCAAAGATATATGCATAGCTCATGAAAATCACCTAGAGTAAGCTATAGTTGTTATCAGTATGATTTATAGTAAAATGCTTCATTATCAGGAAAATTTGAGGGAAGCTCCACACAGCTCTAATGTAAGTCTTACAAGGCATATATGCGTCCCTCCCAAATATGTATAAATAAGGCTATCATATCATATATTGCATTTATTCCAGTTCCAGCATAAATATGTGTGGATTCATGATTAGCTATGCAATGAAAATAACTGTTGAGTTGACCTAATGGAGATTGCTGTATTATTAAGTATATTATTTGTTGTATTGCAATTCAAGTACTTTTGGATATTCAACAGGCCTCATTCTGCTATATCTTGACCTGATTTAAAGTTAAAACTAGAGTGGAGAGCTGAATTTTTCAGAGATTTAGGGAAGTATTTTGCTTGTTTTTAACCGTGAGAAAAACAGCCAAGAAAACTAAAAATGTTCTGTGTGTCAGAATGCTTGACTATTTCATCTCACCTTCAATTTCAATTTCTTAGGAAAAACAAGGCAAATTATTTTGTTCTAGTCCTAGCCTTTAGGAGTATAAAGAATTTTTATTCAGTGTTTATGTTAAAAAGTCAATAATCTATTTTTAAAGATGCTTAACTAGTTTTTTTATTTGTTTGCATTTTTGTCTTTCTGTGTTTATTGAGAGTGAAATACTAGATTTGTTGTCATAGGTGTATATACAATTTTCCTAATATGTGTGAAAAGGGGAAAACATTTTACTGTCATTTAACTGTATGAAGGGTACAATAAGTGTTGTTGGAATTAATATGATATTTTTAACATTCTATGTACTATAGACTGATTGTTTAGAAAGAAAATGGACTAGGAATTAGCTTATAAAATTAATTAGATGTTAAAGTGCCAAAACCCCATGGGATTATAGAATTACAAAGAAATAGAAATATGAACATGAGAAAAAAACAGTATATTACAAAGACAAGTGAGAGTGACAATGACAACTTTATTATACAGCTAGAGGTTACAAAAAATGTTGAGGCAGATATTTTTTATGTGCATTATACAGTTAAGTCTTTTGGGACTACATAATAAAATAGAATAAGAAGTCATGAAAAGGTTTGTGACCCTATGGGCATATTTTCAGCAGGTAGAGAAATTACATAGGTCATTAATCAGTCATTATTCAAACAGATTGAAACATCTTCATTTTAACAGATGCTAGAATAGATGAGGGAAGAAGTCTTCTCTGATGACTCAGCTAAGTATCATTGCCTTGATTCTTCTGAATGCATCTTACTTTGTTCAAGGCTTATTAACTGCCTCATCATGAGCTGAAACAGTTTCTAATACTATGGCATGCTTTGTGTTGCCTGAAACACAACACTAAATTATGATGTCCATTGAAATGTGCATTAAGATGGAACTAAGTTTCAATGTTCTTCATTCTGGATGCATACTTATCTTTGTGTGTGAACAAAGAGTATGCTCTTAAAATAGCATCAATATCATGAAGGAAGAATGAATGGCCTAGAAGTCAGAGAATAAGTTCAGTTTTCAGTTGCCACAACTTCCACTCCATATTTTTTTCATTACCTTTCTGTGTTATTCAGTGTTTTTGTGGTGCTTTTTTCTAGCAACCCCGGAACACTGTCACTACAGTTTCTGGTGATCCATAGTTGCTTCATAGGTGTACTAATGTATCCAAGTGGCAAAGTTAGCATGGTCTGTATATTTATATGGTCTGAGACAGGCCTGCCCTATCCCAGGCTGAAACTCAACCGGAAGAGGAAATATCTGAATCATTGACATTGCCTGAGATGTTCTGGGCATCTTATCAGATGAAGAAGGTGAAGAAGCCAGTTACAGAAATTCTTGATCATAAGATCATTAGTGCATCTGTCAAACAGAATAAACTTGTAACATAACCAAAATGTGAATGTGAAAAATATTACATGATTCCAGTGGACACACACACTCATATCCTCTGGACTAAAGTTCATGTAGCCTGAGGGGCAGATGCAGTTAAGTAACATAACATATGCACTTCCTAGTACAGGATCTCCATTTTTACTGCAGCAGAGTTGAACTAGACAGCCTGTCAACCCAATGATTCTTTGATTTTGTGTCACAGAAAGAAGTGGGAATTGAAGCTCACTCTTTTCTCATGTTTTGGTTCACTTAAGTATGCAGATAACTGTCCAGTTTTGTGTTTTTCTGACTCCAGCTCATTTCAGCCCATAACCCTACCTATGGTTTGAATAGGTGACCATAGTATTTCTAACATTATGGCTGGATAGGGTTCAAACACCTTAGTCTTATACCTCTAATGTAATGGTTTTACTAACCTCTTTCTTTACAGGCTTTAACTCAGGCAATGCTTGTTCATGAAATGGTGAACTGGAGGCTGTATTTAGTACACTTAATTGATATACTTTTATTCTTAAGGTTTCAGTGTTGACTTCTAGGCACTAAAGAAAAGAAAAAAGAAACAGAAAGAAACAAGTGTTCAAATGAGCCTGTGAGAGGCATAGATACAAATTATATTTCCACAAATTATTTTGAGTGTGCAGTACCCACACAGAGTCCTGAATACTGGTGTCCTAGATGGTCAATTTTTCCTGTTTCTTGAGAGAAACCAAACAGATACACAGGGAAAAAATAACATTACTTTTTCATTGCAAGCTGTCATTCAAGACAAAGCTTGATAGTGACATATAATCCCACCTAACAAGAAAAATAAAAAAAAAATTATACATGTAGCATATAAGCATGTCACCAAGGACTAACTGGAGTCTCTCTACAGCACCTAAATTGAGCTGTTTAAGCTTCGGCTGCCAGATGCATTCTTATCACAGCTATCATTTTTAATGCAACAAAGAAACTCAGTCTGTTTGACAGGAAATGGATTTATTATAACAGAGTAGCTGGAGACAAAAAAAATATAGTTCAGAATGTAGTCTGCACTTTAGCTGATTTGTCAATAATTATAAAATTATTAGTTAGTATAGGATGTGGGCTGCATTTGTCTTATTGCCCAAGTACAAGATATTAAAAGAAATATCAAAAATAAGTGGAGAAGAAAAAAAAGAGAATTTTTTTTTCATATCCATCATACAGCCTAGTTGAAGATTAATGATAGGTTGACATAGGGACAGGTCTTTATGATTACAACCAGCAAAATACAGAACAGTAGTTATGAAATAGATTGATTAGCTTGTTCAATGATAACTATGTTCCACAAGATCTTCCTTGCCAGTTACTTAAAGAAACACAGACTAGAGTATTTATCAGACATTGCAGTTGTTGGTGTTGTTTTTTAAGACTGTGATATTATGTCATGCTCTCCTTTCCTTTCAATAATAATTCTTTCCTAGATTATTTTCATTCACTTCTATAGAATTTAAATGGTTCTTTTAAGAAAAGAGGTGACTAATGTGATTGTATTTGTGGTCACTGATTTTAACTCCTCCTCAGTAGGTGACAAATACTTTCATAATTAAATTAACCTGAATGCTAGAAGCAGCATCAATAATAAACTAGTATGATGTGAGAAACCAGCCAAAGAAGTCTTCCCAAGGATTTCTGCAACTTCTCCAGTTGTGTCTTCTCCTCCCTTTGCCTGTCTTCCCCTAGTCTTCACCCAATATTCCTCACCTCCCCATATGTATGTCATGTCCAAGTTCAACTCAAAAGTGAACCACAGCAAAACAGCCCTGAAAACTGAGAAATTCATCTTAGTCATGAGCCCAGCTGCCAGAGGCAGCCTTTATTTCCAGTTTAGATTATTTTCACTCTGGCTGCTGTGAAATCAGGTCCAAAGCTTTTAACATAGAAAAGGAAAATTTCAGTTGGAATTCTAGGAACTTCTCAAAAACTCTGCTGCTGATTTCCTCTTTGTTTACTGGATTAAAAATGGTATTGAACCATCTTTAAAAGCATGTTTGTCTAGTTTCCATTGCTATTGCCAGGGTTTCCAGTAGGATTCCAGGATTTTCTTTTGCTTTTACTATTGTTTTAGTTTTGTTTTTGTTTATTTGTTTTCTCTCCTTGATTTTCTTTCTCATCTGCTTAGCATCATCTTAGAAGACTTCCTGAATTACTTACTTCTTACCATACTTCTACTTCATCTTTTGTTTGTAGCATTTCAGTAGTCATCCTTTTTTCAGATTTCTGTAAGACAGATACTGTCTTACTTCAGAGAATCTCAGTGGAAGAGGGTTTTTTTGTCAAATATTTCATACTATATAAGTCCAGGAATGCAGAGTTATCCATGATTTTTTTTGCTGAGAAAATATTGAAACCTTTGCTTCTAAATCTGTTTAAGTCACTGCTCTTAAAATACCTGTAGTTTTCTTAGAAATTTTACAGATATTAGAATCCCTGAATATAAAATAGTCCCACTATAAAATGCATCATTCCATTTACAGAATTTACATTTTTCTACACAGTTTTTTGTCAAGTCAAGGCAAAACAAAAATAAACTTCAATTATTAAATGATGATCCCTCCTGCACTTCCCATGGAAGTTATTTCCAAAACAGATTAAGATTTCATATTTTGTATTTTCCATTTCCTTTGACACATATTCATTTACACATTCATCTGGTCTTTCCATCCCAGCATCACAAGTCCCTCCATACACATACAGAAGAATACTGTGGTTTGTTGGCTCTCTGGGTGTCACTGAATCACTGTCTAGAAAGTCTAAAGATCCAACACACATAGGTGTTCAAATTGACTTTCTCTCCAGGGTTTTGTGCCTAAGTGCTTAATGCTATTTGAGTTGCCATTTGGGCAGTTACTACAGACACCCTCCAAAGCTAACAAATATGACACAGGAATCATATGGGACTGTTTCCATCTGGAGCAGCAGCTGGAGACCATGCAGTAAGCCTAAAGCACATCAAAGGTCACATGGTTCCTACAAGCAGAGTCAAGTCCCTTGTTACTATAAGCACTTGGGTCAATTCAGTTGCCTAAATTTGTGCCTCTGGCCACTTATGATGCCGTAAGATATGTCATCTGGCATTCATCTGCCTGCACAGCAAAATGCAAAGGTTCACAGTTTAGTATTTTTATCCTCATAGGTGAGAGGCAGCCCATTACTCTGACATGTGGCAAAATAAAGAAATAGAAGAGTCCAATGGTGCAAACATATCTCAAAAAACTGACTTATCCAAGCTAGCACTTGCATTTTACTTTTTACTGTGAATGTTGACTGATTAACACAAAAATGAAAAAAAACCAACAGCTTCCACAAGAATTGAAGCAGCATTCATGTTCTTTACTTAAAGATTCTGATAACAATACAGCATCGATCATGAGCACTCAGAGCCCCACTGTTGTGATTATTACCTGAAACTTCTTTGTTCATGACTGGTGCAAACTGCATCCTTTCTACTGCTATATATATTGTGTAGTCCAAGATGTTGACTGCATGTGTTTAACAATTATTCCCTATCCAGCAATGCTTTGTAATCTCTCCATCTTTACACTGAATAAAACCATTGTGTCATTTTCAGATCCCTGTGTATGCTATTAATTTATGTTTGCTGTAAAATTATCTGAACTTATATCCAGGGGAGATAAGTAAAACTGAAAAGCATTATTCTGCACAGAAGGGAGTGAGGTACTTTTTTGGATGGCAAAGTTGTTTCCATTATAATTCATTAACTTCTACAAAGAAGTTTTTCAGTTGTGAAGGGAATATATAATATGCTGTTGAGTCCTTGATTTCATCTGTGTAAACACAAATATCTACTGTCTGCATGCATATGTGTGTACTTAAATATTCATGCCTATGAGCATATGTACAAACATGTACTTGGATGTTTAAAGTGTAGCAAATAATTGTGGATATGAATTGAGTCGATTTACTAGTTTATCTTAAAATACCTAAAGTTTTAAGAAACACTCTGAGATCTCAGTTATAATTGAAAGGAGTAAAATTTTATTTTTCCTACAGTTAAGGACAAAACCCCCAACATTTCAGAGATCATGAAATAAATTTTAAGAACCAAAATAAAGCCCAAATTAAAGGCCAAACCATCTTCTTTATAAAGGTAACGAAATCCTATGTCTGATTGAGAAAAGAGGGAATAGATGACTAATGTTTTTTTTAAGCCTTGGAATTAATATTACTGACAATCACTGGAGAGGAAATGACCAAATTAACTGCAAAAATTGCAGCCAAGCTGTGAAACAACCTAGTATTAATAATAGATTGAATTTTATTTCCTGGACCAGTTGTCACGAGAAGAGGTAATAATGCAAAAATCATGATTCTTCGAAGGAGGTCAAATTACAACACACAGCAGGTAAACCAGTTTATGCAGAAACTTAGACACAAGCCAAACCCAAACAAAATTTCTATTTAGTTTACTTTTTTAGTGGGTTATCCTTGGCTAGTAGCCATGCCTTCACTCAGCTGCTAACTGACTCACTCTCCATCTTTTGCTGGACATCAGAGAAAAAAAGAGAAGATCAAAAATGAGAAAGTCTTGCCAATTTAAAAAACATAATTTATTGATTCAAGTAATAGAAGTGAAAATGGGGAGTTTGTGGCCAGTATACAATGATTTCCACTACTTCCACTTCCTCATAACACTCTTCATCTGTTCTGATGTGGGCTGCATGTATACTGCATATACCGCTCTGGTGTGGCTCCTTTCAAGGGCAGCAAGAAAAACTTTCTCCTCCATGGAGCAACTTGTCCTCCTCCACTATCACTGTCTTTTAGTAGCTGATAATTTACTGTGACATCAGAAATTTGGGGGATGAATAGCCAGATATAGAAGAAAAAAATATTTGTTAGATGAGCTGAAACACTCTGACCTCCAAGTCATTTGCTTTAGAGAAAACGTTGGTAGCATCATTGCATGAATAGGAAACAAATTTTTTATTGTGTGATGAAGAAGTGGTGGCAGTGAGAAATCTCTCTGTACTGGCAACAGCCTCCACATCTTTATTTCCAGTTTTCTTAAATCAATAATTAACTTCATTATTTTTATTACTTTTAAATCTATTTTAAAGAGCTAAAGAGCTATTCTGTTCAGCTATCCCATGGTGCACTGCCACTAGCATAAATGGATACCAGCATAATATTTTAGTGCTGTAGTGGAATATTCAGTTTAAAATGATGATTGGTACCTATTCTGCTCAAATCAAAGAGAACTATCAAGTACAATGAATTCCTTTGTATCACATCCTCTCCTACATGAGCTATCACTACAGGAGCACAGCTCAGTACTTTTTTGGTTAGTGGCTTGCTTTATCTTTTGTGAAATGGTCATCAGCAAGTCAGAAGCAGGATTTATTTATAGCAATTTCTGCCTTCCACTGATAGCTATGGAATGAATATGGAATGATCTATAGGAATATTTTTTTAAGAAAACATTAAAGAATATTATTAAATGGTATAATATTTAGTGACAATCGCACATATTATATTTAAACTTTCATATTTTGTTCCTTTTCATCTGCAAATGCCATCTCACAGGATTCTGTGCTATAATTTAGTACTTCTCTTAACTATAAAAATGGAGAAGAAAAATCTCAATATCTAGAAGTTATCCTTTCTAGAAACTGTTTTCATAAGTGTGTATGTTAGACATAAGCAATTATAATGTTAAATGTAAGCGCACAGCTCTGGAGATTATTACACAATCATAGTCATAAAACATTTTCCTAATTACTGTTTTAGGTTTTCTGACTAAATGCAAAGTTCAAGCAGAGAAGCTATTGCTACATATTTTCTATTTCTAGTTGTTTGAGTTGTATATACTCAAGATCATGGAGGCCTCATGTATGTTGTAGAAGCTGTTTATTTCTACATTAATTATAGTGTAACTTGGTCTAGTTAGTAGCAAATTATCCTTGCCTATATAATTGTGACAATAACTGGTACAGAGGCAACTAAGTTACACCAAGTTACAAAGCATTTTTCTTCTAAACTTGACTTTGATGACTTCTCTCTGATAAATACTCTGAAAAGTGGTGGCTTTTTCTGAAATAAAAGTTTCTCAGTAAATTGGTACAGACGGCTCTATCAGAACCTAATTATGACTGTGGAGCCAGAAAATAGATTGCATTTCCCATACATTAT
Organism: Turnix velox; assembly: GCA_013400935.1. Taxonomy (NCBI): domain Eukaryota; kingdom Metazoa; phylum Chordata; class Aves; order Charadriiformes; family Turnicidae; genus Turnix; species Turnix velox. The sequence continues at coordinate 12,051 of VZTY01014909.1, forward strand.
TAATGCTGTTCAAATCCTCATTTGTCATGTTCAAGGTTATGTAGAGATGACATTCAAGGAGCCCAAACTCCTTGCTAAACTAATTTCAACAGTCCTAGTCCTTTATAACATGATCTTAAGATCTTGGATAATATTAAAACTATAACATTATTCTCATGGTATTGTACAGAAACTCGCTTACTTATTCTGAACAGTCATGAAGAAATAAGAAACTTCGTATGAGTAAAATGTTGTAGGTTTCCAGTATTGTTATTTATTCTAACACTCAAAAAAACCCCATTTAACATGAAAGTTAATTGATATTATTTGAAATTACTCTATCCAACTTCCACTTAGCTTGGTGATACATCAGACAATATTGGAGAAGTCTGTGATGTTTCAGGCTTTCTGTTGCATATTGTTAGTTCAATACAGAAAAGTACTTTATTTCAGCCTAAGTTACCAATTCAGAGTGAGGAAAAGGTGAGTATGCAGAGTTATCTGGGATTAAAGATGAGAAAAAAATATATTATGAAAAATGTAAAAACTGGGAAGCCTTATTCTTCTGTCTAATGATTTCTCATTATCTAACTGTTTCTTAAAGGGATATACCTGATTCTGTATTTCTTATACATGAACTCACCTCCCTTTCTCCTCTGGAGCCTGTGTAAATTTACTCATTATTGTCAAGAATGCTTCTCATGCTTGACTACATGAAATATTCAGGTCTATATCATGAATCAGGTGAAAAATATTTTTTACATCCCAGTTAAAATTCTTTCTCACTTTCAGAAACATCACCAGTTTTAGCATTATTCTGAATCAGAAACAGATTAATCTTTATTTGGATATCACTAATGATTTTATTGTTAACAAAATTTTAGTGTCATCTTCCCTCTTCTCACAGGTTTTAGCAATAAATCATTGCTGCTGTTTTTTCTCTCGTGCATTGTTTGGAACCAGTGAATATTATTCATTCAGCTTGTCCTCATTATTTGAAAAGCGAGGATCACAGGTTTCTTTGAAAATGTGCCTTCTTACCTTTTTCTACAGCTACAGTATTTAACACAAATTTAATTTAGCATGATATGTTGCCTTGTAATGTTTAGCCTGTATGAATATTTAAGAAACATAAAAGACACACAAAGTGACATACTGATGACTGACAAAACAGAATATGATAGAAGTAACTGATGAATTATTTTTCTGTGGTACTCAGCCTGCTTTCTTCTTAGCTGGGAAGAAGACATGCAGTTGTCTTCTCCTTTCTCATGTTCCTGACTTAGGCAGGAGGAGCACAGCTGTGAAACTCAGATGCTTATGAGTATCTGCCTCTAAGATGTTTACTACATTTACTACATTTGTATGAACATATCCACATGTATGCACAGAGACACACATATGCAGGTCCTATATTTCCTCATTGAGATGTTGGTAGAATTTAACATGTTAAATCACTGATTTCTGGGGTAAGACCACCGATTTCTAACTCGAAGGGCTACATTACAGAAAGTATTCTTGCCTTTTTGGGTTCCTCATGTTCTCATATGTTACTTTGAAATCTAGCTGTTTCCTAAAACAATTAATAACAAGTGGAAATATGCTGGGTACAAAAGATTGTCAATAGGGAAGAAAACGTGATGACAAAGAAGCAAAGCGGAAGTATTCCAGTATACAATACAGAAACAAATGAGTCAGTCATTTCTAAAAAGGATTACTAGCCTTGATACTGATGCTATATTATTGGTTAGACTGTTCTTCACCTGCTTAAGTGCAAGTGAATCATCACAGTCATTAGCCATCTAAATAAGGCCTCCATGAGATTTTCGTACTATCTCTCATTTTATAACTCCTCTAATAGAATCTGTTTCCATAATGATATTACTTTTCTTACTTTGCTATGTATATGACTCCTGTTACATTGAATATTAGTTAAATTAAGTGCATTATATTTCATATTTTATATGTATTGGATATTTTTGCTTCTGGTGAATTTTGTAATTTCTGTAGAGAGTCAAATAGAAATGGGGATCTATGAGTCTATGATTCTAACTGGTTTGAAGTGCCATTTTTTGTCAGTGATTTCCATCTGCTGAGGGAAGTTTTTAAAAATCTGGATTACTTGAATGATCCTAATAAGCACAAAAAATCATGATTTTTTTTATTTCCAGCTACATTATTGTAGTATTATCATTGACTTTTCTGGTACTTGTCACCACTGCTGACTGATATGACTCTATGTGTGAAAAAATAGCTGAAGAAGGCATTATCTAATTTTTCTGTGATCCCTCTGGCCCCACACAGAAGTAAATCTAAACTAATCTTGGAGTAACTTAGAAACCTTGAGAAACTGATTTATCTCCCTGAAAGATGAGAGGTCATGGGAAGATTTCAAACATTCCCTGTTCCATTCCAGTAAAGATCAAGGTATCTGAGAAGAGCCTCACATAAACCATTTTATTCCTCCTCTGTTCACAGCAGAATAAAAAATGACACTTTATCTCCTACTTGAGGATATCAATATACTTAATTTTCCAGTAAAGCAACTATAGAGGTAAATTTAATGCTGTAAAATAAACACAGAGTAAGCAATCTTAGTATACTGCTACCATAACAAATATATTAGATCTAGAGCTCATGGTAAATGTTAGCCTAAGCAGGAAAGAATTTCTCTCCTTCAACCAAGTTGAATAAAGTAATCCAAAAAGTCAAATTTGCATAACCTGATATAAGACTTGATCACAAAAAAATATTTTTTTCCCGTCCCCTCACATCCTCTCCCTGATTATGCAAAATATAAAGTGCACTAAAATCCCTGGAATGCTGAGAATAGGCTGATTCTGCTAGTCAAAAAGGAAAGTACTAGTTTATCTGAAAGTCTGACTGAAATCTGATGAGCCATGTTAAATACTGACTTTAGTGTAATGAAGTCATTTTAGCATCTGCTACTTTTTCTGTCCATAAAAAATTCCAATTTCTATCTTAATGCATGGTTTTCAAGCACAGGCCAAAGCCTGATATACTGCTTACTAGCTCATTTGCTTCCTCTCTAACTTTCTTGCTTGATGTAGGATCAGTTTTTAAAGAAATACTTCTCAAATGATAAAACTTTGAATAAATACTTAATCTTTATGTCCAAAAATGAGCACTCACTTTCTGTGTTTTGTTATTCTGACCTCTTAAATTAGTGAATACATGCAGCTCCCTAGTGTTCAAAATTAATTATTTGCTTTGTTTTTGCTGCCCTGTGAATCATCTTGACAAAGAACAACCTCAAGTATTTGCTGGGTGATGGGTAGCTATTAGGGAATGGTAAATGTCATTAATTTCTCTCATGAAATTGTTTGACACTAATGTGATAAACAAAATACCATTTTTTTGTTGCTTTGCTATGTGGTGGGTTTTTGGTTTTTTTTATTTCTTGTTTTCACTTTTAATTTCAAAGAATATGCCAGTTCTTTTAGCTTTATCATCTTTAAATTTTCTAATATATCTAGGAATTTGTTTTAGTGGAAAACCTGTAAAATTGTTTTACCCCATTTAAGTTTCCTAGAGCCTAAGTGCAGCTGAGGACCCTTAGGTTGTTTACACAGCTGTGATATGCTAAACACTCTGGCAAGTGTGTTGTGTATGTTGGTGAAAAAGTAGTAACTTATCTTTCCAGTGCACCCTATAAAACTGCCCATCGCATCTCACTATTCTGTTTTTCTTCCCTGCAAACCCTATGATCTTCCTTCTGTTCTCTCCACCTTTCTGAATGGCACGCTTAATTTGGAGTTCAAGACTGACTGATGCTGGTTTCTATACACCACCTTGTCCAGTTTTCTACATTTTGGTTTCAGCTATGGGATTTTTTTAATTGGAAAACTATAGATTGGAACTCTGTGCTCTCTTGATGTAATTAGATACACTTGTAGCTCACCAAATTGTTCATTAGAATATATAAAATGAAGTTTAGTGTTTGATACATTTTAGGTGAGCACCTTGTAGCCAAAATATACCCATGAGATTGCTATTAAAATGACAAGATAACTGCTTAGTAAACTGTACAGCTATTTTAAGATCAGAAGATTAGGCTGTTTTTTTTTTTAATCTTCTCTTGAAACTTAAATGCTAGTTTAATTCAAGCATTTTTTTCCTGTGGAATCTATACGAAAATAGCAGCATTTTCTGGATTAAAAGCTTACCAGTACTTAGTGAAAATTTTAGTTCTTTGCTTAACTAAGTTCTCTGACCTGCTTTCTATTTCATTTTTTATTTATATAGAATAAGATATTTATTATTTCTCAATTTAAATTGCTTTTTATCCATGCAGGACAAATTAAAATGGATCTCTTAAGGGAATCATATCTTCTTGATTGCCATATTAAAATAGAGGCAGGTTCCATCACTACTGCTCACTGACCTGTGTCTACGAGTTCTTATTTCAAATTCTAGCTCTGCAATTTATTTTGGCCCTCTTAGTTAACCTGTGGGTACTTGACTTTCTCTGTCTGAAAATTATTTGTCACTTTTTTTGAGTTTGCAAAAGATCTGCTTTTTTTTTGCTGTTGTTGTTATTTTGTAAGCAGAAGCCAACTCATGTTTATGATAAAACCCAAAATCTGATGAATGGATGCTACTATTTCTTGAGTTATTGTGATTTTCCATAAAAAGTGCATGAAAACAAAACAAATAATTGTAAGAGTTCTCCCTTTGGGCTGTAGATTCAGGAAGTCTGTGAAGGCTACTACAAACTCTTGGTGTTGTCTAGTCTTTTTCTCATCTTTGGCATCATGGGCAATTTAATCCAGCCTATGTCACTGAGCAAAAGCCTAAGCAAAGAGCAAAAGTGAAAAAACAAATGACCCTGGAGAACAGTGTGAAGAATGCCCTTGGTCACTTCATTCACAGTCTTATTTCTTCCAGAATACTATTAAGTTCCTTTCCTTTTACTTCAGAGACTGCTCTGTAATTTGCTAAGCAATCTGCAATTGCCTTACATAAATATATATAGACAAACATATACAAGTATTTAGTCACAAGAAAGGAAGCTGCACAGACTTGTTTCTGAGACAGATAAATTAAGAATGAAATTTATCTCTTAATCTTAGAGCTATAGAGCCATCTTGAGCAAATGGTAATTTCACTTCTTTTTTTCACCTCCCTCCTTGAGATTTCAACTATTTCTCCTAAGTTTACTGAATTATTTTAATTTTGTAATTCAAAGACTATTTCTATTTCAGCCTTTAGTTAAACATGTAGGCCATTAAAGTGAGAGCTGGTTGAATGTCTCCAAGATGTATGTGTGCCTGTGCTTAATATTCTAAAAATATCAGCATCAAGGGAATTGCAAACAACTTAAACATCTTTTATCTCTTTATGTGTTATCTTTTAAGATATATACATGCTTTTTAGCCATCAAGTTTTCATTCTATTGTTTAATACAGCAGAAGATAGAACTCATTAATCATATGCTAAGCTGGGGAACCATAGTTATAACTCTCAAGTTTCAGACTAGCAAGCAAAAAGTGTTATCTTTAATGTAGAAACAGATGTAGCCAGTCAATGAAAAACCATCATCACTGTTTTCCTTTAATATCACTCTGCTTTTGGTCTAGTAACTGATCTGGTAGTTTCTGTTTCTATAAAAGAGAAAAAAACAACCAAATTTTTACAGTATGCTAAATGTTTACATTTCAGCTAAATTTTACATTGTGTAAATGAGAATGCTTATTATGTACTTAATATGAACTATGATTAATCCTGTATAAGAAAGTGAATGTGGGGTTTTTTTGTAAATGTTGATATTACTATTTTTCTGTGAGATTTGCATGAAAACACTCATACATTTTAACCAGGGAATGATGGGCAGATTTCCTCATAGCAATGTATATTAGTATTAATTGAGATTGAACTGGTTTTGGCTGCAATAGAATTAGTTTTCTTCACAGTAGCCGTCATGTTACTATTTTAGAACCATAGAATAAGGGACCTTAAAGATCATCTAGTTCTGACCCCATTGCCACATGCGGGGACACGTCCCACTAGATCACGTTGCTCAGTGCCTTATCCAGACGGGCCTTAAACACATCCAAGGAGGAGGCACCCACAACTTGTTCCAGTGTTTCACCATCCTCACTGTAAAGAATTTCTTTCTTATATCTAGCCTGAATCTCCCTTCTTCCAATTTACATCCATTATTCCTAGTCCTTCTTATTAAAAAGTGCAATCCCTGCCTTTCTGTTGGCCCCCATCAGGTACTGATAAGCCCTCCTTTGAGCCCACTCCAACAGATCAATGTCCTTCTTATGTTGAGGGCTCCAGAACAGACAGGTGGGGCCTTACCAGAGCTGAGTAGAGGGACAATATCACCTCTCTTGACCTGCTGGTCAGACTTCTCTTGATGCTACCCAGGATTCAGTTGCCTTTCTGGGCTGCAAGTGCATGCTAGCGGCTCACGTTGAGCTTTTCATCCACTGACACCCCCTGCTCCCTTTCTTCAGGGCTGCACTCAAGCCACTGAATCCCCAATGCACTCAATGCACATATTCTGGATTTGTCTAACACTAAAAAAAGTGTTAATAACACACCTATGTTTCACTTACTTCTGAAGAGTGCTTAAGTAGTACCAAATATTTTCTGCTTCTCACACTTCCTGGCCAGAGAGTAGGCATAGATGTGGGTGGACAGAGAAGGGGAGTGAGGGAAGGAGCAGGAAGGGGGGAGAATTTGGGAAGTGACAATTTGTTCCAGCTGGCCAAAGGGGCATCCAGTACCATATGACCTCCTCTTCATCAATAAAAGTTGAAGAGAAAGTTTGCCAAAGTTGTTGTTGCTTGGGTACTGGCTGGGCATCAGTCTGCTGATGGCGAGAAGATGGGGATTTGCATCATTTGATTTTCCTAATTTCTTTAACTTGGAAGAGGGGAGGGTAAACTACAGTAAATTTTCTCTAGAATCAGGGTGCTTCGCTTGTGGAAAAAAAAAATTGCTCAAACTGATAATAATGTAGTTTAGATGGTTTACTGTTAGTACTGTGAAAGAAGGAAGGAGGCCTATAATGTGTTGCATAATCAGTTTATGCAATCTGAGAGCAATTAAGCTGTGAAGAACCAGTGTTTGATAGTGGACAAAGAAAGCAACCATAAATTCTTTACTTTTTTTTTTTCCCTTTAAGGACTAATTCCTTACAAAATAATTTCAATCACTGACTTATTCCAATGTACCTCAGTATAACTATTCTATATAAAGTCTTTCTTACCAGCAGTCTTTTGATTTTTTCATGACATACTGCTAGACCACTGACTGACCAGCCTAAGACTTTTTAGCTTACCATCATTCTCCATCTTCAGTATTTCAAGCTTGTTTTGTGTTACAAGGAATACAAATCAATTGCCTTAGCAGTCATTAACTAATTGCTTTCTTTCACAGGAGCTGTCATGCCCTATTGCCACATGATATTTTTACTTATAAACTTCTCTCTTACTTATGAATTCAAGCCATTTATGGTTGTTCTTATAAAGACACCTCAGTACCTTCCGATAATAACATCACCCCCTAATTCATCACCTTGATTGAACATTTGCAAAAAACCCTGCTTGCAAAAGACAGTAGAAGCTGCACTCTGGATGCTGGTGGTGCTGAAATTGTTATATTTAAAATGACGACAGGAAATAACTGTTTATGCTACAGTTTGGCTGTAAAATAATCTCCACAGCTGGTGCAGCTGTAAACATGGAGAAGACTGGGATTTCCCCTCCATGACTTTGATATCAAACAGACTATGTCTTTATGTCTCTGCAGAAAGGAGCGAATGTAGCAGGGTTTGTCTATTTATAATCTTTGATATTTTCATGTGAGGTAAGTCAAACACAGGCAAGGTTATTGGGTTACTGGCTAAAATACTAAAGTCTCAGAAAAACCTGCCTTTCATAATTCCCGGTTATTGAGGAAACCGTGAACTAGGGATTATAAACTAGGTCATTAGCTTTGGCAACAATATAACCAGATAGTAAACAGAACTGTGGGAAAAAAATCCACCTCCCTCTGCAACTAGCATAATGATACTTAATTTTATGAAAGATAGATCTTGCATGACATGGGAATCTTCATACTTACAACCACCAAATTTGAAGTATCCTGAAAACACTGTTCTTAGTATATTATGGAGAAGATAATCTTAAGCTTCACAGTCTTAAGATTTTTCTGTCTACCCCATTGAACATAAAGGATGATTTTTCAATGTGACTGATGTATTGGCACTGGATACTCAAGAAATTTCCATTTGAGGTGTCCTGGTTTGAGGTAAAACAACCAGACACCCAGCTATGTTATGTAATGATTTATAATTTTAAAAAGAATATGTTTTTCATCAATGAAAAAGTTTTCTCATTAATAGGGTTTAGACTCAGTAACAGTACATTCTCAACTGAGCATAATAATTATTGAATAAAATAATATACAAAATTAAATTTTAAATTTACTGTAGCAGTTTGACTTTCCAGGTTTAATATTGTATTTCTATACATAGGCATCCATCTATATGCATGTATGTATGTTTCTCTTTCCCCCTTTCTCCACATATACATATATATTTATGCATATGATCATCACCTGCAAACAATTTCTGCCACCAATCCAGTAAAAGAACAGAGATAGTTTTGTATCATAATTTCAGGAAGGAATTTGTTTATAACAGCAGAAGGGACTGCCACAGCAAGTAACTAAGTAGGAAAGTTAATATGTTATTGGAGTAGAAATGGTATGCAGCAGTTTAAGAAGGTAGTTTTTTGGAAACAAAAAGATAGCTTTTGAAAAAGCAGAATCAGAGGGCTACTAAGAAAGAAGAATTCTGTCAGAAGCTCTCTTCATGATACTATATAGACCATATAAAGAATCTGAGGTCATGTTTTAGATATAAATCACTGACAAGAACCAGGTTTATTGATCAAATTAAATGTACTAGACAATGGCATCTTCCATTAGACAATGTCCATTTTGTCGGTGAGGAAATTAGGGCAATGAAGACACAGGTCCCTTCTATTCCCACAGTGAAACAACTATCACAGATCACTTTTGATATTTCAGTGGTTGCACATTCTAGGACTAGGACTTCCAAATGGATGTTCATACATATGTGTGTTTTTTAACAAAAGTGTCAAGTGTCAGAAAATCAGTCCTAATAGAAAATGGTCATTCTGTCCTAAAATAGTGCATAAAAGTTCAATTAGGCAGGTGAAAAATAGCAAAATTGCATAAGGGAAGCAAGAATGTTATTGATAACAGAATGTTGTATTTCATTAGCATCTGTAGTCACTGGAATCAAGTTTTACTTAGCTTACAACAGAATAACATCTTCAAAAAGATAAATAATATACTTATGTTTTCATCTTTTCTTTTTTTTAACTTCTAAGAAATAGATGTTAAGTCTATGGAAGAGAGACCTCCATCTTCAGTTTCCCAATAGATAAATCATTGCAATAAATTATAAGTTATAAGCTTCTATCCCCTCTTCACTCCAGAAGAAACAGGAGTACCTTAAGGAAGAGCAATTCTCTAGGGATCTGAAGCAAAAGCAGCAGGTGCCTTTAAAAGCATCAGTAATGGTCAATAAAAAGAGTTGATTCAAAAAAAACTTCCCAAGGGAAGACTATATAACCTGATTGGCATAAAGCAAACAGGGTATAATCAGAGACATCTGCACGCTGGAATTTCCTTTCCTTCCTGAATTGATTTTTCACTAGCATGAGATTAATATTCAAGTACTTCTTTCTTGTTCGCAGCTAATAATTAGGAGATAGGGTGGGAATAAAAAAACTAGAGGGCAATGAATGCATTATTTTTGTTATTAAATAAACATCAACTAAACAAACAAACAAAAAAAAAACCCACAAAAAACACCTAGGAAGCCCAAACAAACTCAAATATCAAACAAGTTAAAACTTTCTAAAAGTTTTTTTTTCCCTAGGAAATCCTTGTAGGTGTGATGAGGAAAATACTCAATCTTGAAAGTTTGCTAGGTAATGTACAGTCTGAAACTTTTAGGTTGGGAAGCTCAAATGAAGTATAACACACAAATATTAACATTAAAATATTTAATGACTGGGAAAAAAAATTACTCTTGAGAACAGCTTATATTTCTTACCAGCAAATATGTATTAAGTTTTTTTTAACCATTTTGCTCACATTAATCTATGCAAACCTGCATTTTTTCTTAGCTACCCCTTTCTTTTTCTCTCAAGATTGATATCTCTTTACATACTTTTTCCTTTTGATACGTAGTTCTGTCTTTTGACCTGCTGTTTGTTAAGCAATTCTAGCAGGATTGTATCTAGTCACTTTAACAACTATAATCCTTTTCTTTTTATCTTTTAATCCTTTGTATACTCCTATTCTGAGTGGTTTATGTCAATTATTTCTTTATTTTCACTGCAAATACAGTAATCATACTCCCAAGAAAAAACTAGCATCTCCACAGTGCAGCTATATTCACTTCTGCATATGCTACACTTCTGTAAGTTGTAGGAGTGAAATACACAAATGTACTTGACAGTTTTATGGCAATATCTCTTGTACACTCTGCCATCCTTCGAAATGGACATAGTCAGAACAACACTGAGAAAAATTTATAAATCTTGAATAAGATTTACAAAACATGGTGTGTAAAGTACAGACAGAAGGATAGGAAACTAAACTCTGCCTACCTTTCTCAATGAAATAAGCATCCACCTGGAGGCTGGAATTGTTCTTTCTGCTATGATCTTACTACAGTGAATACATTTTTGGAGGTAAAAATGTCAGCTCTTTTTATTTTCTGATCATACGCTCGGTAGTCTATTAACTAACATTGTCATATGAAATCCTAGAGGCAGAAATGACTTTTACTGAGATTATTCACTATTTTACAGACATGTGTTTAAGGACACTGAAAATTGTATAACTCAACCTGTTCCATAACATAGTATCTTGTTTTAAATATATATGTATGTATGTACAAAAAGGTTGATCTCTGTGCCTTCCATATAGGCTTAACTGCCTGGTTTTAGTAACACATTTAAGCAAAATTTTTGCCACTGACATTTAACCAATTTTCATAATGTGAAAGAGCATTAGAACAAGAATTTGAGCCATGATATTAGAAATTTTCTGCAGAACATACCAGACACTCCTGTGAAATCAAATTTTTGCATTCATGTAGAGGAGTTGGGTTGTTGTTAGAAGGAACTTACATTTTCAGGTAGTTCAGGTGCTGTGGACTGGGATTTTAAATCTGGATACCAAAGATTGCACCTAGGCAACGATTTCTCTTGGAGGGCCAAGTCCTGAAGTGGCAAGCTCTTAATTTATTAAAAAATTTTACAAAATTCTGTTATCTTTTAAACAGCATATATATTATCTATAATTTTAAAAAGCTTTTCTTGTAGCTACTGTTTATTATAATTCCTTATCAGTTACTACTCTTAAAGAGTACTATCTAAAACTGCTGGTATTTTTTAACCTAAAGCATTTATTTAAGTTCTTTGGAAATGTTTAAAAGAGTGTTTTGATATAAGGAAAATTATCTTCTCTGCCAACAATTTCATGACTGTCTTGAGAAAAGCTGCTATGTGGCCTAGTTTCTCTGTTTGTTAATTGTTCTTCATTAGTAATTTGTTTAAAGCTTTTCTTTCCTAATGTTTTTATAATAAATTTCAAGAAGTTGTATACAGATTCAAAATAGTTCAGATTAGTATAATCAAATGCAAAGACTAACAACGGATGCGACTAAGAAATTATTCTCTCTATTCTGTTCTTTAATCAAGCTGAGGAGCCTGAAGCTGTATTATTGAGCATTATCTCTGGCAATTCTTATTCTCTGCAGCTATGTGTGCATCATACCATTATTAGTACACTTTAAAAAGGGGGGAAGGAGAGCATGAATAAATATCTTTTTTTAAACATGAATTTATAACCCAAAAACCTAATCAGATAATTATGTTAATTTTGGCATCCAGGTAGATCATTGTGATCTGTCACCTATTTCCTGCTTATATTTCTTTCCAACTAAATCCTTTCTTTATTTGCTTGTTACTAATTGTCCTGGGTTGAGGTAGAATGGGGTAAATTTCCTGGTTTGTGTTTGTACTAATATTTTTACTTGTTATTACTGTGTGTAAGATTGTTTACCATTGTATAATGTTTAAAGAAAAACGGAGGAATTGGTGGNTAAGAAATTATTCTCTCTATTCTGTTCTTTAATCAAGCTGAGGAGCCTGAAGCTGTATTATTGAGCATTATCTCTGGCAATTCTTATTCTCTGCAGCTATGTGTGCATCATACCATTATTAGTACACTTTAAAAAGGGGGGAAGGAGAGCATGAATAAATATCTTTTTTTAAACATGAATTTATAACCCAAAAACCTAATCAGATAATTATGTTAATTTTGGCATCCAGGTAGATCATTGTGATCTGTCACCTATTTCCTGCTTATATTTCTTTCCAACTAAATCCTTTCTTTATTTGCTTGTTACTAATGTTTTCCTTTTTTCCACTTTTATTCTCCAACCACAGTTGGTGCTAAGCGTAACAAAAATTTTAAGGGCTCACTTTGTCTCAGAAATCTAATGGTTTTAAACCCCTATGAGGATTTTATCCTTTTAGCCTAGAAGATTTCTTCAGTAAAAAGGTTTCTACCATTTTCTGCAACTAAAACAACATGTCTAGTCTTTCATCTCTTGTTCCTTATTTAACATTTAAGCTACTGCTTTCGGTTTTTATTAACAAGCCTAAATATAGCAAATATTGTGATGTGAGCATCATTTGTTTTAATTATCCACATCATATAATTCTATCTTTATCTTTCAGAAGGAAACATGTTAAAAAGCTTCTACTTTCATAGAATCATAGAATAGTTTGGGTTGGAAGGGACCATAAAGATCATCAAGTTCTAACCCCCCTGCCATAGACAGGGACACCTCCCACTGGATCAGGCTGCTTAGTGCCATGTCCAGCATTCATTTGTCTGTTGAAGGTTGTCAGAGGTATGGGTGGTTCATATTTTAGAGATATCCTTGGCATTATGATTTGTAAGACAGAAGAATTAAACCCTGTCCTAATTCCATCAAGCTATTATAATCAAATAGTTATTTTCTGGAATCCCTCGTGTTAGCATCTCAGATGTCTCAGTTATAAAACAAAACAAAACCACTAAAGCCCTTTCTTTCAGGAGTAAGTCTTGTCCAGCTACTTTCGTAACAAAGACCTTATATTTGACACAGGCTCTTTGTTTTCCTGTTCTGTAATAAAACTATTTATTTTTCATTGATTGCTAGAGATTTAATGATTATAGCATTATATATTATAGGTTATAGAAGGTTTATTTTCTTGTTTCTAATCACTGAGTTGCCACTAGTGTCTCTGTAGGGCAAGGAAAGAAAAGGATTCAGGAATCCAATATAGGACTTTGATGAAATTTAGGATTTTACATACGAATCTGTAATCCTGAAATTCCTAGTTAGGATTTGAGGCATCTGATTTCTAAAGTTTATAGAGTCAAATGCAAATAAATATCCTTCTCTTTTGACATAATTTGCTGTTCAGGAAAGGGAATGGGACACTGTTCCCAACGTTACTTAGGAGATGGGTAGACATAGTACTTAAAGATATGCTTTAGAAATGGTTCTTATTAGAGTTAGGTTGATGGCTTTACTTGGTGATCTGAAAGGTCCTTTCCAACCAAGAGGATTTGCAGTCTAATTTTGACTTCCAAATGGAAAGGCATTCCTTTTCTTCAAGCATCATGATGGTCTTGACCTACTAAACACTATTACATCTGTGTGATCAGTCTCACAAAACACAGTGATCAAAAAGTAAGCCCCTTCTTTATTTCTTTTTTCTTTAACTTTTTCTTGGTCATCAGCAGAAACAATATTAGTTTAAGTTCTTGCTCTGAAGAGAGATGTGCTCTTCCTCTTGCCTTTGTGAATCATGTAGTGTGGAACACAGTTTGATAGCATTCTGAATCACCTCTAGATGTACTAAACTTCTTCCATAGATGGAGTGGAGACCAATGTGAAGGTGAGTTATTTTTGGATTGGTACTATTTTGCAAAGACATTGATTTAAGCAAAATGCCTTTAAGTAAAAGCAATGTGCTCATCTTCCAATTTATCACCTCCAAAACCAGTTCAAAAACTCCAACATGACAAAAAAACTTCAAGATGACAGATGTATCCATGCAGGTTTTTTGTCAGCTAGAACTCCTGTTTAGCACATTCTTGGTTTTCTCTGATTGCTAGTGTTAACAAAAAGAAAGGTCTATCTCCTAGTTTAAGAATGATTCACCATGACAATACACTGTCACCTCCTACGAACAGTAGAAATATCTTAGTTTAAACTGTGTTATAGCTACAGAGGATTACAGATGTTGAAATTCGTATCCAAAGGAAATACAAATGTTGCAGAAGGTTACATTTCAGTACTGGTCTGTGTAAAACATTTTGATCCTGAAACAAATGCGTACAAAGCAGGTCTTGCAGCTCTGAAGTAATTCCTATGTGTTTAAAGGCATGAATGACTTAAAGGATTAAAAGTTCAAAATATCCCACCTCTAAGAACCAAGTCCTCTTTTTTCATAAATAAAAAGTATTTTATTCAAACTATACTGAAACACTACTTTTGGTTCATTATTTATCTTGCATGCCATTTTCTGATCCTAGTAATTTCTCATTATAGTCACTGTCTTTTGGCAATCCCTTTGTGTTAGAAATTAGAAAACAATGTAGTTTTTATGCATCTTATTGTTATTCTAGATTCTCCTTCTTCCATACCTGGAAAATGCAAAGTAAAAGACAATGGAACCACGGATATTTTCAGGTAGTGGACCTTTTCATACCTTAATTCTGAAAGATTAAAACCTTTTTAATTCTCCAGATGAGAATTTGTGGCTTTTCTTTGTGGCCTTTTATCCTAAGAGAACAAGACAACTTCTGAGAATTTGGCACTCAGGATATTATGATAGGTCAGTCATATTTCAAAAGTGACATGTCACATCAGCGCTGTATAGAATTTTTTTTTTCTTAGGACTGTATTCAGGAATGGCAAAGTAAACAAGTGAAATAATCTTTCTTATCATATCATCACATCTACAGCAGTTATTTTAAATGGGATTCTTCTCCCCAAATGTACGCTAACAGTATACATCTACACATGAGATAATCATCCAAATTCCCTTTATACAGACAATGAAAGGATGCTAACACTTTCAGGAATTTCTTCCACATGTAAACATTAAAGAAAGATCTGGCATGCTGAGAAAAAAACCTACCATTTCTCTCTCTTGATGAGCTCGTAAGATCTCAGCTATATATGTGCAACTTAGAATGTCTGAAAGGAAAAAGTGAGATCTACATTTATTCTCTTCCTGACAACTAAGAGCTGCAGATGAAATCTCCTGGTGTAGATCTATTTAACAAATTTTAACAAACAAATTTTAAAATTTAATTGCCTGTCAACACAATTCATCTGATAACTTCAGACAGTGAACTCTATGGGCATGGATAGCTTGTCTAGTTCATAAGTTCTATGAAAATAAGTCAGAGTTGCCTTGATACAAACCTGGATTTACATAAGGAAGCTTAGAACTACCATGCTCTTAAGTACAGGCATAGACATTCTAAATTTGGGTTTAAGCTAGTGGCATGCTTTCATACACAAAGCTCTTCCTGGAATGCATTAATTATTAATTAGTTTAAAAACCATCTAAACCTGTTTTTTCAAGAGCTATCCCTAATTTACCAGCAGTAGCATTATGTTTTCCCACTGTCTGCTGTGCTCCAGTCCTCCCTTGTGCTAGCTAATTGGAGACTAATCACACACATCAAGTGTGTAGATTGTACAGAAGCACCTTTCAGGAAACAGACTTCAAGGTTCAGCCCAGCCATGGTCAATGTTGCAAGTGTGGATATCTTCCCAGTAAATCACAAACTTTCTCATTCCAATAAGAAGGTCTGTTGAATGTCCAAATTCCTGTTTAGTAAATGTAGGTTAATCCTGGTTATCTACTGACTGATTTTCATGGAAAAGTGCTGAACAAATGAAATGAGTGAATTATAAAGCAATCTTAGAGTCTTGTGAGGAAAAACTATTGTCAAATGAAAGCTTGCTTATGATGAAGCTGTGTTACTGTCTTCTAAGGAGGAGCAGTCATTTGGTGGTTGGAAAACAATGTCTTTTTCTTTTGCTGTATGGACCACCTGACACTGCATTTGCAACATCTTTGTGACATGTTTACTCATTTGGAGTTTTTTATTTGGCTTACCCCTTCAAGTCCCAGGCCTGAAAAATAAAGAACTTGTATGCATGTGACAGTGAATTTTATTTTATTCTTTTAAATCCTTTTGTAATTACTGCCCTCATGACATCACCTAGGGTGTTATAAGTCTGCCTTTCCTAATCTTACCTCAGCATGGTGCCAATTACCTTATCTATTCTCAGCACAGCAGTCACCTTCAGACTGCCATATAAAGAGACCGACAATATGCATCAATGTCTGTGAAACACCTCAAAAGTCTGGGCAGCAGCCAGATTTGAAAAGACCTTGGATAAATTTTTGAATTGTGTCCCCTGCTAGTTCATAAGATGATTTGGGAAGATTTAGCCACCAACATGCTTATCTTTTAGGGTACAACTACTGAATACGTATTTCACCTTTCTTCAGTACAAACATTTTGAATTACTTTTCAATGCTAGAAACAGATGGCAAACATTAAATTATTTCCAGTGTTCCCTTCAGTGGAATAGTTACTGAAGTGGCTTGGAACTTAAAACTTATATTAAAAATACAGCATTGTTCA
>VZTY01014914.1:0-25827 GCA_013400935.1 Turnix velox
TTCCCTTCCCTTCCCTTCCCTTGAGCTTTCAGCACCAGAACATTAGTGTGGTGAAATGGGTGAAGGGGAGCATGAACTTACCTTCATCTGAAAGTCAGAGGAGTATGGGGAGTAGCTGAGGTCTCCTGTGTCTCCTGAGTCACAAGACATGACAGGGAAAAAGTCAGTGAGTTAGCATGGTGTAGCAGCTAGGAAGTAACACATGAAGGAGACTGAAAGACCTAAGTGGCTATGTAAGCAGCTACTTTTAGACTGATAGAACTATGCAGTATGGAGGCGGGAATGGGTTAAAATCCATAGGTGGGTAACTTATTAAATGTTTCCTTATGAAAGCAGGAGTAAATAGTATTGTAAATAACAGGACACAGATGGCCTTGGAGTTTAGACACCTCTTGTTGCTTCACAAATTACTGTCATCATCACTGCTCAAATCCCTCCCATTTGCATGCACAAGACCTCCTCTGCAATATTCCCTGGGAAAGCACAACCTTTCTCTGCTATTCTTTTATGCATCAGGAAGCCTGACTCCAGGATGCAAATGTGATCTACAGGGAGTGCAGTCACATCTACCTGCAGATTTGGGAAGCCTCAACTGATAAAACATTTTGCTTCGTCCAAGCAGGCATGAGAATCATACAGAAAAGTAAGACCTCCTCCCCTCCTTTTTAGATGATGGATTTTTAAATAGGCAATGGCAATCAAATTAGAACTGGAATAAATAATCTCCAAAGTGTAATTTGGAGAGGTCTGAAGAGCTGAAGCATTGCCAAGAGACAAACAAGTAACTCCTGAATTTTTACACAGACTATTCAAACGGAATCATAACGAATTGTCTCAGCCCTGACACACAGTAAATCTCCTACTCAGTCACTCCTCCCACATGTCTTTGGCTTTTACATCAATCCTTACTCTTTTCCCTCTTGTCTAGAGGCTCATTTTCACTTGGGGTTATGAAAAATCATTAGTTTGAAACTTCTTCCTACATCCAAATTATCCATCATGTTCAAATCTGTTCTTGTAGCCCTCCTACTCTTTTAGCTCATGAGTGGTGTATGAATGCTGAGGGACAGAGGGCTCTTTCACTTCTTACCTTGCACAATTTCTTCTTGGGTGTAGGCATGGTTGTCCACTCCAGCTGTCTGCTTCAGGAACTTGGGTTGGCAGAAGTCATTTTCTGGAGGATAGTCCTCCAGCTTCAGAGGGGCAGTGAGGAAACAAATTTCTGGGATGACATACATTATCAGGAAGATCCATCCATTGGATACCAGAGCTATGGCTACAACAGGATCATCCCAAGTAGGGTGTTCTAAAACTGAGTTGCCTTTCATGAGCATTGTGATCCACACTACCCAAATGGCAATGGAGAACAGGATAGTGACAAAGTTGTGTGCCCCGTGCCTTTTCCAGTTTTTGTATGACCCACAGAATGTGAACATGGAAACCAAAAAGGTCAGAGCCATCAAGAAGAGCACATAAATCAAAAGCATAACAAAGTCCTTGTTGGCCTTTTCTCTTTGCATTGTCAGAAAGTATTCTTTCTGATTTACTAGCATGGTGACTAAATATTCAATGTTGATCACAACTTGTACCAGGGCAAACAAAACAATGAGGAGCAGCAACATCATCCAGGAGAAAGGCTTTTTACCTCTCACAAGTCTGTTGATGTTGCAGGCATGGGCAAGGAGACATGAGAAGCAAAGAGCAAAGATGATTCCAAATAGGAAGAAGCGTGTGGGGCGAGTCCTGTCATTGTCTTTAATGATGAAGGCAAAAGTGAGACCAAATATGCCAAGTGTTCCTAAGAGGAAGAAGAAGTAGATGGAGATCATGTGCCGTTTGCTGTTGTCTTGGACTTTACAGATGAGAAAGAGGAGTGAGCAGATAAGAAAAACGGTGATGAGGACACCAGCTGCAGCCAGTGACTCCAGGACAATCCCCCAGGCCTCTTGTGTGTCACAAAGCCGATAATAGGCAGCATCGATGTTGCTGCATCCTGGGGGAGGTGATGATGTCATCCTCTTGCTGTCCCAAACTACCTCCTGCTGAAATGTTTCCCCAAAGCTGTAGAAGAAGAAAAAACACAGGCTGTTGTATCAAACACCTGAGTGTTGCCAGAAGAGAGAACGAGAACAGACATCCAATCCCCATCTCACTGGGCAAGGATACCACAGTGCTAAGGAAATGGGGCTTGGTAGTAGAGCTATCCCCTTGTTTGGAGTTAGCTCTCTACCAAGGGCAAGCCTTAGCAGGAGGCAATCCACCTTGCATGTCCTCTGCACCCTGCCTGTGCAATGTTGTAAGAAGCGTGGGGAGAAGAGAGAAGGTGAGGTGCTCCCACAGGAGTTCGCTTGGTGTCCTGCGGCACAGAGACTGAGCTGCCTTGTCACTTCAGTGATACAAGAGTTGCTGTTAGTCATAATACAGTTTATGTTTTTTGACAAGTTTGAACAATATCACTGCCTCATACCAGTGAGGTTCAGAGATGAGCAGTGCAGAACACAAAACTCATTATTGTTTCTTTCCCCTCTTTTATTTTCTCTGAAACACTCTTGATTTTGGTTTATGGTTGAGAATGAAGAATCTTTTACCCTGTAGAAAACTAACCTCAATGCCCCCAGCATAGCTCTTCTCCCTCTAAGTTAAATAGCAAATATAGACCACCTACAATGAGCCCTAAACTCTTACTCCTCTTTCTTCATGGCAGCACAGCAATAAGAACAGTCTCAAAGACCTTGGACCGCTCCCCAAGATACTGCTCTGTGCTGGAGCTAATGATGTCCATCACGTGAAAAATACCCACCAAGTTACTGCTTGAGGAGTCCACAAATCAAGGGTGGAAAAGGTCTCTAATGCACCCAGAGCATTCCTGCTGTCTCGTCATGAGGAGTTCAGTGCCATGTGAGCAAGCCTGGTTTAAACCTGTCTGGCCAGGGGATAAGAGGGATATTCAGGTGAGCCCTGTCCATCACCAAATGGAATTAAGTTGCCTACTTCCTTGGAAGACTGAAGCATGTGCAGAAACCACTGCACAAGGATGCTGGGCACTTTATGTCCCATTATGTAGGCAGTGAGTGAGTTTAGATCACAGAGGCCAGGTACTGTTTTGTAGGTATCAAACTGCTAGGTTAGCCCCAGGTCTCTAAATTTTATCAAAATAGGAGTTTAGATATAGTATTACCATGAAACCCGGCAGAATGTAGCCTTAATGAGGAACCATGGTGGAAAAACAAAGGCTTTATTTTCTGATATATAAAGAAAAAAATGTTAACTTTGAAAAATTTAGTCTTCTGTGCTCATCATGCCATTTGCCTTGATTTCCTCCCTCCAGAAAAGTACACTGCATTTATGGGGCTGGTTCTAAAACCCTCCAGCAGATTTTAAGGAGTCTTCAATAAATGGCAGCTGATTTAATCAAGGGATCAGCAAAGGGGAAAAATACCATCGACTCACTCTCAGCCTCACATATGCCTCAGTGTGACCTGTTTATAAATGATGGAATACTCTTCCAGCTTTTAACCTCACTATGTAAAAGGCAATGTGCAACTTTCCAAAAAGCTGGCTACAATAAAATGCAAATTATTCAAATATGCAGGAACTCTGGACTCCCATGGAGAGAATGAAATTGGTGAATAACCCATGTGGAACTGACTGGTCACTAACAATTGTTCACAGAATCTTGGGGACACATGACCTCTTGAGATTTAACTGGACATTTGTGAGCAATAAGTAATGAACCTTTCTGAAAATTTGGAGAGCAAATTCTTCAGTTTTATCCAAAGACATTGTCTGTCAGACATATTAGTTTATCTATTCACAGCTCTGGCGATACAGACCGGTGTCCTGTGTCATGGCACGTAGAGAGCCTAGAGAGACAGTGAAACCCCAGGGCAACACAGAGCACACCCACAACTTTAGGTTCTGACTGGTGCTTACAGCAAGGGAAATCTGATGTAGTCAACTGCCATTGCCCTCGGAACAAGTATGATGGAAAGAGCCTTGCTGCCTTTGAAAACTGTGTCTTTTGCACAAATATTTACACTGTTTTCTTTTTTTCAAGGTAGATGTCCTAAGAGGCATGGAGAGTCTTTGCCCCCCAGAAGCTGAGTCTGTTCATCCAGCCCCTACAGAAGTGAGAGGGATTTCAAAGGGGCTCTATAGTCTGTGCAAGGGCCCCTGTGCTGTGATAACCTCATGGCTCACTCTGCTTTAGTGCTGAGTTTTCTCCTTCCAGCCTTTGCCTCCTCACTCATTGATTGATACTTGTGCACAAAACACACCCATCCAGACACATAAAAAACACACATCTAGCCACAAATTTAAAATAATTCTGGAAAATCTGCCATAACTCCCTCAGCTCTCGTTGTCAATCTCTTGTTAGAGTCAATGGTGAGAGGTATTACGTTCGCTGCAGCACTCCACGCCCCTGCTCTCTCAAAGGCATCTCCCCACGGCCTGCACACCACATGGTCCTGCACTCGATCCCATTCCACCCCAGCCACCGAAGGCAGGTCTGCCCTGGATCCTGGAGGACATTGCCTTGAGTTACCTTTTCGAGTCCCGTCCGAAGAAGGCAACAGGGAGGCTTCGGCTAGTAGAGGCAAGTTCTCAGGTCACCAGTAACGCACTCAGCTTTGATGCTTCTGCCGCCTCTTGTGGAGCAGCCCCGCGGCTTGTCCTCCGTGAGAGTTTTAGCAGTTGGAGGGCCGGGGAGGTGTGGCTGAGCACGCCTATTCCAGTTCCACCGCCTCTCCTCTCCTCCTCTCGATCGGGACACGGCTATGAAAATACAGGTCTCCCCTCGCCCTGCCAGGAAATGAAGTAAGACCTCCCTGACGTCAGTGGGGCACTCACCCCTGCGTAGGGGTGGAGATGGACCCGCTGGCTGTCCCGGTCCTGGGACAGGGCTGAACACTGCTTAGCCATGCCAAGATAAGGTGCTCCCCTGTCTGGCTCCTGGCACCCATGGGTGGGGACCGCTGCTATCAGTGGCTGTGAGCCCCCTCCCTGCGCCAAGTCCTTTGTTCCTTTGAATTGCCAGATAACTAACTGCCCGAGAAATGGAAGAGGAGGCGAGGCTGTGGGATGCAAAGGAGGTCAGGGCACCTGGAGGGACAGTGGCTGCCAGCCGGGCTCCAGAGGGCTCTTTTTTGCTGGGCACTGAGTCTGTGCATGGGGACAGATCTGCTCCACTCACCCCTTCCACCTGTGCCAGTGAGAGCCGTGGGATGCTTTCCTGAAAAGGGCACTTGGCTTTTCCTGGTGTCCCAATCAGCCCAGCCCTGCTCTCTGAAGACACAGTTCTGTCTGTACCTGAGCAATGAGTCACTTTGTCCAAATTGCTGGCCCAAATGGTTAATGCATGAAGGCAATGACAAATTCCCCCTTGCTCTACATTGTGCCTCTAGTCTGACACACCTGTCGCCACAATCCCATCCGAAGTCCTGAGTATCTCCAACATGTTTGTGACTTCATCTGTTGTTTTAAACATTACTCACTGGGAGTATTGTATTATTCTGATTGGAATTGGAGGAATTGACATCAGGGCCTACCTACACCAAGCACTCTGGTCCTACACACAGATCTGTAACCTGGAAATTGCTCCCACCTCCTGGATATTGTGCTCCTTCCCAAAAATGAGGGAGGTATGTATATGAAGTCTGACTGCCCACAGTTGTCCAACTTGCATGTTAATTTTG
Organism: Turnix velox; assembly: GCA_013400935.1. NCBI lineage: Eukaryota > Metazoa > Chordata > Aves > Charadriiformes > Turnicidae > Turnix > Turnix velox. The sequence continues at coordinate 5,697 of VZTY01014914.1, forward strand.
TTTGTCTGTCTGTTTGTTTGTTTTAGGGCCCTTGGTTTATTTCTGAGTGCTGATCCCTTCTGAATATCACATGTAGACATGCCACAAAACACATCTAGGAGTCCTCTCTTGTGCATTCCCTAGAAGCCCACAAGGACCTGCAGGGATGACTGGCTCACCCAGTGAAAGGCAATGAACACTCAGTGCAGCCACTGCAGGGGGGCTATGCTGAGCCCTTGGACAGCCCCTCATCTCCTTCCTACTTTAACTTCAGCATAAAATGGTGAGGCTTCTTAGAAAAGGACACACCGGGTTTCTTTATGTGAAATTAACCCCACATTTAAAGTAGGTCCAGAGCATAGCCAAGAAGGAGACATCTATGAAAAATGAGAGGAGGAAAAGAGGAGTGAAAAGGAGAAGTTTAGAAAAACATGTGGGACCCAACCTGCCTATTAAGTTATTCCAGGAAGGTTTCAAAAGTCCCTGGTCATCATCAGCCCATTTGCATCTTGTCAGAGCACATTATCAACTGCCAGCCATTTCCCAACATTTATACAGACACACAAAATCCATGGAAGACAGCATGTCAAGTTATACCAGAGGGAAAAAAGACGAAAAGATGAGAAGAGTAGCACTGATGATATAAAAGTTGTCTGAGAAATCCTTGAAAGTCAGTCATCGAACTCACTCTGTACTTTCTGAAGGCTAATATATGGCACTACACTTGGAAAAAATAAAAATATCCCAAGTGAATTAGGAGCCCAAGCACTGCTGAATCATGAAAGGTAGCCTGAGAAATGATGCCCATGGCCCTAATGCTGCACAAAGTGGGATATGGAGAAGCATTGCTAAGCTGCATGGGTGAATACAAACAGCACAGCCATCACTGCAGAAAGGTGAGGTGACTGTCATCTTGCTTTAGGGTTGGGATGGAATTTTGAGATAAAGGTGTCTATATTTAGATGTTAGATGGTTATTACCTAAATGTGAGCTCTGTGTGTCAGCTCCCAAGCAGCCAAAGAACTAGCCCATCTGATTGGACGCAGGTGCCTATTTCTGTACACCATGAAATGCTCTTAGGTGTGGCTGGCTGCATTGCCTGGGGCCTCACCTTAGTTACTTGCACATCAACATACAGTGTTGTTTGGGAAGCTGTGGGGTATCACTCTCAGCTTCCAGGGTCCACTCCAGGAGCAGATAGGTCTCCCAGACCTCCTGCATTAAATCTAGGAGTCCTGGTAGATGTCTTTGATACCCTCAAGCATCTCAAATCACCTTTATAAGGACAAATGGGCTGAGTGCTGAAACTCTACTGTCTCTTTCAGAGCTGAGATGTTCTACATATATGAAGGTGCCTAGTTGTAGATGTCCACCATACAGACTTCATTGTGGTGCATCAGCATAGACAAATAGTCCATTGAAGGCACTATAGCTTGGTCACCTGGAATTCATTCTCCAGAACAGACATGGCATATATGATATAAGAGCTGTGGAAAGCTACCCTTCTAGAGCATCAGTTCACACTGAATAACCAAGGTGCTCTCAGATGGTTCTAGGCAATGATCTGTGTGTAATTAAATTATCTCCTAGATGTCTACAGAACAGACTTTTTCATCAGAGGTAGTAATACAGATTCCCACTGTAGTTTGTGGAAAGCCCTTCCAAGGGGAGTTTCAGTTGACCTGCTTTGTGACAAACTGTATCACATCCAAGAGTGTCTGTTTCTTTCCATCTGAGGTGAAGGGAGAGGAGACAATAATGGATTCAGGACACCTTTGTTACCAGTAAAGGGCAGAGCACAGTTGCCCCTCTCAGTTCAGCCATGGGAGAGAGAACATGTCTGGGAGGTTCAGAACCGAGTCAGTAGCTTTTAGGTAGCTATGTCATAAAGCACACAGACATCTGGGGAGAAATGGTATTTGGTGCACTGGAATTTGTAAATATCTTGTTTATTTTTTATACTTGATATTAGCTGCATTTTAAATATGCTTGTGACATTCCTTCTGCTTCACTGCCTGTGCAGTACATTGACAACTCAAGAACAGCCTCATTTCCTGAAAAAAGTCCTCCCTGGCAGCACTTAACACAGTCATAACTAGCTAATATTACAGCAGCCTCCACCCTGTTCTGCCCCGTCTATTTCTTTTGTCTTTAAATCTGTTCAGATATAAACACTGTGACACCCTTAGAAACAGCCAGGCACTGAGGTGGCTGGTCTTCAGGTCATCAGCCAGACTGTAGCACCTCTGCCTTAGACAGGAACAAGGACAAAGGCAAGGGGAAAGGGACATGTAGAACCTCAGTGTAATATTGGATTTTTCCTCTTTTTCCTGGGGTCTTATCACCAAATCCCCTGTGCTCTGGTTCTGATTTCATATATCCAAGGATTACCAAAATCCTCATCTAAGAGTGACATCCTTTTCCTTTGGAAATTAAAAATGTGGCATCAAAAAGTAAACATTTTCTAAAAAAAATTTCAAAATAAACTCAGACTGATATCCTTCAGGGCTGTTACTTGTCTCTGTAGCCATCCTCTCTCCCAGACTGCATGCTGTGCTCCCTGCCATTTTCCGTCTCAGGAGTAAAATAAAAATTTCTATTACGTAGCAGGGATATGTTGCTTTGCCAGGGAGTGCTGATAGCTGCCTCCTCTCAAAAAAGCTTCCTTCTTTAATGTAGTAGGTTTTGGCCAACCCCTTTCTCTTCCCAACTTCTATATGCCCAGATTCCTGGTACAGGGCATTCATTTACTGGGAGGGGGAGAAATTTGGGCAAGGAGACTTGTTAAAATTTTGGAATCAGTGCTACTGAGTATGTCCTGTAAACAGAGACTTTTGAACATGGGAATTATCTGCTAGAGCATCCCTAATTGGTGAGAAGATGCTGCTTCTGGAAATGTAATGGAACTGGACTGTCAGGTCTTCCATTAAGAACATAATGCTCTGCTGCAAACATGGTCAGATCTTTATACAATCCCAGGCACAGCTAGTTTAGAACTTGGAAAATGAGGGATTACGTGGTGGCTCCTGGAGCACCTGCTGAATCTGTGCTGAGTTCATGTCTTAGATTTGCTCCTGTCCTACAGGGGTGGGTGTGACACCATTTCTCATACTCCAGAAATATGAAAGAGGGAGCAAAACCAGGCTGAAATAAGTGGAGAGGAGTAAGAGTACCTGTGGCTATGATAATTTTGGCTAGGAAGAGCCTTTTAATTGAAAAAAAATTAAGCTCTTGAAGGCTGCGAGCATGTAAAAAAAAAAAAAAAAAGATTTATTGCCTTCTTTATGACTTTCAACAGTAAGCTGATAAACCTTTCACTCACAACACCTGAGCTGTTCCTCTAGATGTAATTTCCTGGAGGCATCCTCTGTGCATCCACTTACCAGAGCAGCTAAGAGGGCTCCAGTTCTCCCCTGTGTCATTAACCTCATCTATTTTTGTGCTGATATGTTCCCAAAGCAGCAGTTTGACCTCATATGGATGAGTGTATACAGGCATTTGGGGAGAAGTGTGATTGTTTCAGAAAACAAGGAATCTCAAAACATACCAACTGGTAAGGATGTTACCTGATAATCCCAGGGACATGCATTTTCTCTCTCCCAAAAAGGCTGATCCCAAGGCTGAGGAAATGATTCAGGAGAGATGTCTGGCTGCATCTTCGGATGGTGAAACCTGACAGAGAAACTCTCAGCAAAGCACTCCAGGAGTTGGCAGCAGATGTTCTGATACAGCCATCCTGCCCTGAAGTCTGAGACTGATTTCTGCTGCCAGCAGTGCCTTGGGTAAGACACTCTGCATCCATGAAAACAGCATTCCTGGGAGTCAGGTTGCACACAAAAACTCCCTGCTTAGTGATACAGAAAATTCTGCTATACTGCTTCTGGATCAAACACCACCACAATGACACAAAGCAAAGCTGAGAGCCAGTGTAAATTCCTCCTCCCTTATTGACTTCATCAGAAAGAAAAAGCGTTGATAGATTTTGGTTTATTTTTTATCAACAAGCTTCATGTCAGTACAGATCTGTGTCCCCAAACAGTCAGCATAAATGCTAGCATAGACTCAATATTGTCTGTCCTAGCTAAATTATCAAAGATGCCATTGTATTTACATGTTTAATCTTGATCAGATACATCCTATTGAGTGAAATGCCTGTGCACAATACTGCTATTGACTGCAGAGCCATGGCCTGGGATCACCCACCAGTTTTGGTTGGTGTGTGTTATCCAGCCAAGGCTAATAATTAATCAAACATTTGATTTTTCTTGAAGGAAATGGGCAGCAAGGGAGAAAACTATAATGAGCAATTGTAAGTTAAGACCAAGTAATTGAATTCACAGCCTGTTGCTCCTGAACATTTTCTTGCAGCGTAGAGCAGGTGCTCAGGGCAGGCAGTTGTTGGTATCTGAGTGCCACAAATGCCAATGTCACTTTTTAGGTCTGGAGGACTGCTGAGGTCCCTGGGAATATAGGTCCCTGGAAGTCCCAGTTAGGCTTCAGGGAAATATAACCAGGGAGCAAGACGAGACTTAGCTTCTAGTCCTGATGAAGAATATCTTACTGCAGCTCCAGGAAAAGAAGCTTCTCTTCTGTGAAGTTCCATCTCATGGAGTGTCAAATGCTTGGCAGCAAAGCTCAGACAGTTGGAGGCTTCTAGCAGGTCTGGTCCATAGACACAGATATTTGCCACCTGCCATGGCCATTGCAACCTGCAGATCCCTGGGATTTGAGGGGAGATGGTCTGCATCATTCTAGTCTTGGAGACTGCTGAAAGTGCCATGCTAGTGCTGACCTGGCAATAATACCCATGAGTAATAATTGCCAGTTTATATAGATAAATGTTTTATGAAGCCAACACCTCAGTTCTTTCCAGCTCACCCTGGTAAAGTTTGTTGTTTGACCGTGGTTTTATATGACCACAAAAGTCCTCTGCTGCATTTCAGGACAGCTCAAGGAATCATACGTCAGCATTCCTGAGGGAACTTCTAGCCCATGCTGTATTCCTTCCCCCCTCCAGTGTGCATGCACCTAAAAGGCCAATGCAGTCTTGTAAACACCCTGAGAGACAGGATGGAAGAAAATGAGAACATGTTTCATCAGGCTAGGGCTAGGTTCATGCTTTCAGCACAAGCAAAATGGCCTGTCATTCAAGTCCTGAAGACTCCCCTTCCTTTAGCAACTCAGGATCCAGGGGGACTGCTCTGCAGTGTGATCCAGGAGCTTGGAGTTCTGCTGCTCCCCAGGCATGCATAGATAGCAATGGGTCTCATCATCATAGGGGTAGTGCAGGTAGTAGCCCAATATCCTTATGCTAGGTGCAGGTTATGGAGATGGATGGGCAAGAGAGCTTGGTAGCCTCCATAAAAAAGGCCATCACGTTGCTGGGCCCCTTCCTTTGACCTGGCACAAGACAAGGCATGCAGGCCTTCTACCACTTCTTTTTCCATCATGTTGTACATGAAATGGCTCTTCTGACTGTGAAGACAGCGCAGAGATTCTGCCTCACTAAAGGCCTAGTAATGCAGTTCAGCTCTACACTTCTACTTCCAAAATCCTTTCTTGAATAATTCTTCCAGTGCAGTATTTTCCAAGAGTCATCAGCTGTTGCATTAACATGTAGGTCTTCTGAATTTTGTCCTGTTATACCTGCTAATTGGAAGTGGTGCCTTCTGAGATCTCAAATGTCATTAGTGACATTAAGCTCCCTAAGGGACAAAACAATGTTCATGCCTGCTGTAGCTGGTAGTTAAGCAGCATAAAAATCCATGACATAATGACACACAACTGAGTAGTCACACTACATACGGAAAATGACAGGGAGACGGTGCTCTGATCCATCTGTTTATCTAAGGCGGAAACTTCAGTGGGTGTGTATCATTCCTGCTCTGTCTGCTTGCTTCTGTAAAATGATGTCCCTCTCTCCAGTTTCCACCTAACTGTGGTAGATACACCACCACATACAAACAGGTGGACTGTGGACTCATGTGCAATCATGCACACACACATGGCAGCCTGGCTGTGGACTTATGTGCAATCGTGCACACACACATGGCAGCCTGGCTGCACCCAGCCTCCCGCAGAGAGAGAGTGATGTCCCAAACCGGGAGCATCACTGAAAGTGGTTTTCCATAGGCAACATTTCTATTCTTTAAATGCTGCCTAGTTCAGTGGCTGCCCTTTGTAGAGATGGAGTAATTGAGGCCATAGATTTGAATCCCAGCCAGTGGGATTAAGTACTTGAAAGCAAAGTCCCTAATGCAATCTATTTCATTATTCTCCCTTTAATTCTGTCACAATAAGAAGTGGAAATCTCAGAAGGAGGGATGACTGGAAAATTCAGTCTATGCATAAAATTACTGCTCTTACTGTTTTAAGTCTTCTAGAAAATGCAAGAAAATAAAAATCAAACTTCTTTTCAAATATGCTACCTTTACACACAGTCACACTTACGCAGATAAACACACACATTCTTCCTGGCTTCTTTTCCCAAAAATCCATCATTCCACAGAAAATTCAAATGGAAATTTCTGCTGATGATTCAGAGCGATTGACAGAAATCACTGTCTCTTGATCTGCTGCTGGAATAGTTTCTTTGTGTCACCTTGCACCTTCATTTAACTCCTCTCCTGATTTCAGATAAGCCTGTAGTGATGTGCCATCCAGTTTGATGGTCACTAGAGAGCTTGTAAACTCCTTGTGTGTGCATGGATCTAAACAAGCAGTAGTGCTGTGATGGGTTAGAAAAGCACATTACACTGTTGAATCCAAAGTAGAAACTTCTGTACTCCAGGAACTTCCAGCCTGGAAGCTGGATGTGGGGCTGGGAAGAGTTGAGGTTTGAACTAGACAGAAAATACAGCAATTGCCTAATCTCTGGTCTTGATTATTTTTCTTTCAACCTTCCTGACAATCCCTGATTGCTAGAGGGGGAAATGTCAGTGCATAGCCATTATATTAGCCAAATGGAGAGGACTTGGCTAGAAAGAAGGTTTACAAAGCCTTACAGTATGGAGAGAGAGCATGTACATGAATTTAGACCAGTAATCTTAACCTCAGGAGCCCCTTTCTGCCTCTGCTGTGCTCCTTTCCTCCCATATAATTGCTCCCCTTGTGGAAAGCATGAGCAATCTCTCTTGTGGAAGCCTCTGGGCTTCCAGCTGCACCCCAGACCCAGCTAACCTGGATGTTTTGCTAGATAAACAGAAGTGACACCCCCTAAGTTACAGCCATAGCCCAGGGAAGAGCTTAGTGAAGGTTTATTTTCCAATGAATCTCTTCAGAAATGCAAACACAGCTTCAGCTAATGCCATGAGTAAGCCAGGAAAGTGTCAGAGGTGAGCAACTGCTCTTGGTGCATGCAAGATATGGCAAAGAGAATCTTCAGCCTCCCTGAATCAGGTTCTTCTCTTCTTTCAGAGATGCTGCATTGCATGATGTCCCTTCTTTGTTCACTATTAACAAACTGCCTTTACAGATGCTCATCTGCAGTAACAAAATACCAACTGACACGCGAGCAAAAGCCAGTAAAGTGCTTTTGCTAGGAATCCCTAGCTGCAGATGAGACCTTACCCCAGGGTGAAACTGAGCAGCTCTTCACCAAATAGTGCTGCTGAAACTTCAGCAAGGACAGAATACTCTGACTTCGGGATCTGCAGGGAGTTTTATTTAACCAGGTGGAAAATTCATTGCCTTTGAGTATACATTTTAAAAGGCAAAAGTAATCACTGTAAATTTTAGCTCTGACCTTTTCCTTGGCACATGACACATCCATCACGTGTGAGATAAGGTATAGGGTTGGGAGAAAAAAAGAAGCAAAAAGCCTATGCTGTATATGAATGAGAAGATATCACATACGTGATGGATTGGAGCAAGGACTTTATTGATTTACAGGTACCTGATATACATAGGGGTGAAGTTACAATGAAATTTTACTTTATGTGGGGTTAGCTTTTCTTCAGCCAGAACTGAAGCTGCATTGGACTGGAACTGAATTAAATCAACTTAAACTCTTACCTGACAACTCAAATAAGAACTAAATCCAGTCTATCATGATTCACCTGTCTAATCACAGTGTGATTTTACTAGAGGTAAAGGCAAAGGAAAATGGCAATCCATGTACATCATTCTGCCAAACAAAACACATTCTGGATGTATTACATGACCGTCTGGCTTCTTTAGCAAACACGGCATTTGTTGCAGTCCTGTTCCAATTTTTAAAAGTCTGCTATTACATAACAGTTGATAATCCCCAATCTTTGGAGTGGTTAATCTAGATGTACACATGGTTAAAATCTCTGCTGGCTAATTTAAATCAGACTTTCCTAACTACTCATTTATAATCATCAGAGAGAGAAACTGCTGAGCCTGTTACTAGTCAGGATGAATCCTGACCTTCCAGGACAGCACAACATTTTGATAGTTTAGCCCTAAACTTAACCATCCTTTTCTTTATTCATTAAAAGACTAATATGTCAAAAGACTAATACAATTAATGAGTTTAAATAAGTTGTTGAATATAAATGAACCATCACTTCCTAACAAGCAGTCCTAAGTTACTAAGCAATAAGAAACTAAGTTGTTGAATATAAATGAACCATCACTTCCTAACAAGCAGTCCTAAGTTACTAAGCAATAAGAAACTAAGTTGTTGAATATAAATGAACCATCACTTCCTAACAAGCAGTCCTAAGTTACTAAGCAATAAGAAACTTGCACCAGAGACCCCAGCAGGGTCTTCATTGCTTCTGCCATTTTCCTCAATGTCTTCTAGTGCACCTGTGAACATAGATTCCACTCAGCCTCTGAATGGCTGAGCTTGGATATGCCTGCAGATACGCAATGGAATGACCTCTACTTGCACAGGGACCACAGTAGCTTCCTCTGGCAACAGGCTTAAAAGCAAAAAGGTGTTTCCTAAAACGCTGTCAAGATGGGGAGAGCCACATGGGAGCTGCAGAATAATACAAAGAAAACAGCACTGGAAGCAACCAGAACTATCCCTGGGAGAGTTTAAGGACCTGGCTGCAACCTGCTAGAGAGAAGTAAGCAGAGGGAAAGTGTGGGAGGTGCTTAGAAATGGGGATGCATGTGAAAGAAGAAAGTTGGACATGTAGCAATGGCTAGAAGTGGGGGGAGAAGATGGGAAACCCTCCCAGAAAAGCATCAAACAATGGAAGATTAATAATGTAACACATTCTAGAGTGTGCTGAGGAAATCTTCCTCAGGGAGGATCCTGGCAGAATTCAGCAGGCAGTGCAGGAGAGATGCACAAGGCTGCCTACAAGTTAATTATGTGAAGGGGGGAGGCCTTGACTGATGTTTCCAAAAAAATAAGTCAGTCCATACTGAGAGGCAGGGAGGGAGGTGACATCCAGGCACTTCTAGGCCAAGGGCTTCCTTGCCCGGGCCATGCAGGGAGATTCCTTGTCCTTCAATCACTGGAGCTGCATGCCCGAGGGCATCACCACTCCAGGATCTTCCTCCCTCACCTGAATGCTTCCAAGGGTTTGTGGAATCCCCTTATCTGATCAAATAATGGGAGTGGACTGAGAAATTAAGCAGTCCTGCAGACAGCAGAGGAGAGCAGAAAGATGCAAACTCTCCCTGTCTGGGTAGCACAATTTTGTCCATGTGCTGAGAAGGCTGGATAACCTGCTCTGGTGTATCAGTACAGCCTTGTATGTCAGGCAGTCCTGCCTTCTGCCAAGGGCTCAGTCCAGTGCCCACTTCAGTACAGAGAAAAGCATTCCAGCTGAAGCAGGACCTGGGGCACTGCACAAGCTCACAAGCATTTTCCTTCCAGGATGCATTTTAAGGATCAGCATGGCTTCTGGCGCAGTTACTTTAGCAAAGCAGGCAGAAGTTTACACAAATTGTCCTTGCCGCTCCGAGGGCCAAGGAGATGAGGGACCAGATCATAGGGGTCACTTCAAGACAAGGTCACTGAGCCATGGCTGGGTATCAGGTCTCTATTTGTCAAAGGTTCTTCCCCACCAAGAAACAACTTGTAACACCAGTTACAACTCCATGTAACTGACTATACAGCTCCCCCAAGTCCTCCTCTTTATTACCATTATCTTCTTATCAGTAACTACTGCACAGTCCTTCCCACAGACATCAGCCTATTTTTGGATGTTAACCCACAAGCTCTTTGAGGCAGAAAAACATCTCTCTCTCCCGTGCATTTTCTATACTACTCAGGTAAATTAGTAATACATGGTCCTGATAGATCTCAGGTGATGAGAGAAGCAAAAGGCTGACATGGCCAACAAAGCTGAGCACTTCCACCAGGAGGCCCTGGCTAAGCAGAAGAAGCTAAAGAACATGTCAAAGGAGGAAGAAGTCTCCAAGTTTTTATCCTTATGTCCTGCTTGGCACAGTTCAAGCAAATACTGATGCTTCAGAGGCTCTCCTTTTCCAGGAAAGAGCAGAACAATTAGCTTTCCAAAAGACTTGGTGATTTGTTTTCTTTTTTTTTTTTTAAAAAAAAGCCTTATTTGCAATTGATACTATACCCTCCAGCAACTTGTCTTCCCATTGCAGGTTTATCAACAGGCTAACAGTTCCCCGCAACAGCCACATCTCCCTTTACATCTGCTCTTTCTACTGAATTCAAGAGAACCACAACTGTTTGATCTAGGATTTTCAAAGAAACACAAAAGTCTTACTCAAAACCAGCCCATGTAAACACCAGATCAAGCCAAATGACATCAAATTCAGCAATTACCATTCCATTAGCTTTAACCAACCCTCATGTAGAGGGATATTCCTCACTAATTACAAAGAACTGTTCATCAGCCAAACCAGGTGGGAGCATCTGACCAGCAAAATCAGTGTTGGCATTTCCAAAGAGAGTAGGCAGCCAGGCATTCAGAGGACAGATCTTCAAAAAGTCATCCTCTGAGACAGACAGAGGCAGTGTAGCTGGAGTAAATGAAGTAATATACTTAATTTACCAGTACTTCGTTTGCATTTTTAAAGTTTTTATCTTCACAATTCTTAGTTAATACTGAAGCAAGTGTCAGCAATGGGTGGAAAGCACCTAAGCTAAGATACACAGACAGATTTGAACATAGCAAATGGAAAATAGTCCACAGCTCCACAGAGCTTGTGGAGGTGCCTAGGTTCTGCCAAAGGAGTCTATTAGGCTGTCTGCTTCATACTGCTGACTGTGATTGTAGAAGACCAGTCCTTAACAACCAAAGGGAGCCTTTGGCATGCATCATGAGAAAGATTTAACAAACCTAGAGGAAAAAATATCATTCTGGATACATATAGAGAGTTAAAAAGTATTACATTCCAGCTGATAATACATCAGGGACAGAGGCTGGCAAGGATGGATCAGGCTGGGTATCTTCTGTTATGAATTCCCTTCAACTGAGCTACAGTAAAGACAGCAGAAGACCAAATACATTCAATTACATGCCTGACTGGGCTATCTTAATTTCTGTTGCTTCAAATAAAATTGAATGAGAAAAACTTGACTTCCTTGTCAATATCAAATAAGGAAGAGGAAGTGACAGAACAGAAGGAATAGTCTCTGTGAAAGGTCTGTCAACAGATTTCTTTTTCTACCTTTGCTAGAATTTGAACAGAAGACAAAACATTTCCCCTCTTCTTGCACTGAAATCCCCCACTGCATCTCACTTTCCCAAGAAACTCTTAGCAAGCACCAGGTGAAGGCAGAAGACTCTTGACAGTGTCACATCCCCAATTTAGGCAGAGATGACAGAGCAGCACATACATATCTACAATGAGGATACTCCAGCAGAAAAGGCAAAAATAAAAATTGTCATATTCCCTTTGGACATGCAAAATTACCCTGTGTTAACCTCTAGTACACAGCTTCAGGTTTCTAGATGCTGAATGCTGAACAAGCTCCAAGGCCATCCTTCCCCATCTGAAGATCTACAATGTCAACAGCTGAAGACTGCACCGTTTCCTATTGCACAACTAGAGGTGACCTTGGCATAGTCCAAAACACATCAGTCCATGAAACACAATGCACACTTTATTATCATGTTCAGAAAGGTACATACCCGAGTCACAGGGGGGCATTGGAAGCAGAAAGTACTATTGTCACCACTGCAAGTTTCCATATCTAAAGGGTCCCCAGGAAAAGATGCAGCAATAGAAGCATGGGTATAATCATCCCAGAAAGCAAGCAAGCACTCCCATTTCTAAGGTACCAAAAGAAACCTTAGCTTTCCCTCTTAAATTCTAATATTCAGAAGTTTTCATAGTCTTACCAGAGTTAAAAAAGACATTTTTAGAGTAAGAAAGAGTCTTGTAAATGTCTTAATTTTTTTTTAAATGCTCAGGAATTAACCACAAAGTTTGGGATTCTAACAGAAATCCGTGTTTAGATTCTCCATGATTACACAGTGGTAGTTTCCCCTTGCCCTTCCTCCCTGAAAATCTATTAGAAAGAGCATAAGAAAGAGCAGTAATAATTCAGAATGACTACATGGACTGCTGCTGGGACCAAAGCTGGATTTTTACAGCATTTGCTCTTCAACATTTACAAGAATTGCTCACTTGAATGTTTACAGAAGCTCCTTACATGCCATCACAGGCAAACCACAACTTCAGATTTATAGAGCATCAAACAGCTCGATACAGATCATATAAGCAATTCCATTCCTTCTTAAGTACTTCCAAGGGCTTTTCCTTCTTCAGCACTTGGCTGAAGTGGGAATGTTTACTGATTTCAGTCTGATTTGCAAAATAAGGCCCTAAAGAAAGTCATTGTAAGTAACTCCTCCTCTTGGTAATTGCTGCTTTTTTGGGGTAGGCAGGGAAGGTGCATTGCTAGGTCCTTGTGTTCCTTGTGATTATTTTAAGCAGACTTAAGGTCAGGCTGTCACCACAGAAAAAAAGCCTCGAATTCCCACTCTGGTTCCCAGCTGTGCCTTCCTGCACACATCATTCCCTGCAGCCCTTGGGCAGCAGGTGCAGGGCTCTGGGGAACTGAAAAGGGTAAACCCCTCTCACTTATCACACTGACACTCCTCATTTCCACAGGATCATTTCAGTGTCAGTAGCTCTAGAACATCTGAATGAAAGATACTCTATCCTCAGTTTTTACTGTCCACAATAGTCACCTGTGTGGTATTAAAAACCAAACCCACAAAACATGTATTACAAGTAAATGAACAACCACCTTTTCATTATGGACTTGGGAAGTGCACAGTTGTTTCAAACTGCAAACATCCCAGCTAAATAATTTTTGAGAACATAGCTTTTGTTAAAACTTGACTTGAATTTCAATCACAACAACAACAAATAAGTCAGATTGTGTTGGCCCAATAGAAGCACAAAGATGATCAGAGGGCTGGAGCACCTCCCTTGTGAGGACAGACTGAAGGATTTGGGGTTGCTCAGCCTGGAGAAGGCTCAGGGAGGACCTCATAGTAGCTTCTCAGTACCTGAGGGAGGCCTACAAAAAGGCTGAGATAGGACTTTTTAATAGGGTACAGGATGGAAGAACTAGGAGTAATGAATGCAAATTGTAAGAGGCTAGATATAGGCTGGATATGAAAAAAAAGTTCTTTACTGTGAGGGTGGTGAGACACTGGAATGGGTTGCCCAAAGAGGTTGTGGGTGCCCCTCCCTGAAGATGTTTAAGGTCAGGCTGGAAGAAGCACTGAGCACCCCAGCGTAATGGGAGGTATCCCTGCCGATGGTAGGGGGGTTGGAACCAGATGATCTTTAAGGTCCCTTCCAACCCCAAACCCTTCTATGAGTCTATGAATACTACTTTAAGTCACACTAAAGTCAAACCTACATATTACCTCCCTGCTGTACAAGAACTGGAGAGGTGCACTTCAGAACCTGCCCCTCAAGAGTTTGCTCCTGACTGAGCAAACACACTGAAATGGGTTGTTGTACAAAGCATGCAGCCACACACATACCAGAGCTGGTGTTCTCTGACCTGCCTCTTATCCAGAGAGGGACAGGTCTCACTCCATTCTTCTGCCCTCACATTTCATCAAGATTAGCTACAGATTTTGCCTTAGCCTGGCTGCAAATTCTATTCTCTTTAGACAACTCCCTATTCCACTCCAGTTATACAAATACCCTCCAGCCAAGCCCTTGGGGTGTGGTAACAGCAAGAGACTATTTCCTGTCCCTCCAACTTGTTGAGATATTTAGTTGAAATTGAATGCACATACCTGTGGCAGGTGAGGCTCCAGTGAGAATGTGGGTGTGGTGAGACCTTTGCTTTTCTAATGCCAAGTGTTTCTGCAGTTTGTCATTCCACATCAAGGGATGTGACAACCTGTCTAGGAGTCACTCCCTCTCAAGGAGGCTCTGCACCCTTGAACTAGGAACAGCTCCATTTCTTTCCCCTGTTACTCTTGCAACTGCAGAAGAGGGGTAATGAATTTTTGGCCCCAGGAAAGGGCAGGAGATTCTCTTGTCTGTTCTACAAAGGAAAAGACCTCAGAGAAACACTAGAGACTCCACTAATCTATTAAAGAAAGCCTCACACTACTTCTGAAAGGAATGACCATGCCCTGCCTTCTCCAGCAGCAAAAATTGCTCTTGACATCACTTTACAAGATTGGCTTAGGACTGACCCTGCATGCTTCCCATTATGTACCTGGGACTATCACTAAGTGTTTTTCCCAGAGACCTGGGAACCTAAAAGGGATTTAATCTTCATCTGTTTATAGTGGGACTAACACATTTGTGAAAGACAAGAGATTTTTGTTCAAGCACCAAAAGGACAGAAAAACAGTTGTGGTCCCTTTCTCCAGGGAAAACAAACATTTCCATCTCAAACCATACTCTCACTCATTTTATTATTCACTCTCTGGAGCCTTCTCAGGCTATTTCCTCTTAGCTATTTGGATTCCTGTAAAAAGCTTCATAGAATCAACCTATTCTTGCTACTGGGCTTGCATCCCTGCCTCTCTGCCCTAGGACACTTGGAAGACACACGCTCTCTCCATGCTTTGTAAGACTGTTCTCAGCAGTCGCCATACTCAAGATTTCTACCTTTATCTGCCACTGATCTTTAGAGCTAACAAACCTGAAGGCAAGTATTAGGGGGATTTGAGTAAATTGCTGTGAAATAAGGACAGAGTAAGAACATCAGCACTGTTCTATAGACAACAGAGTTTTAATAAAAAATAAGGGGAAAATGTCTTCTTTGTTAATGGTACAATTTTTGTAATTTCGCAAAATGCTGGGTTTTTTTTGTTTGTTTGTTTGGGGCAGCACCTTTTGGACACTGTTTTTCCCTTCTACACAAAATGTAGTTTTTGAGAGCTTCTAACAAACATTAAAATTTCATGATGGAGCTGCTCTCTCCTCTGCTCACCAGCAGAAATGTCCAGTGTGAAAATTTTGATTGGCAATGGAAACTAGCGCTGGCTTGATATAAAGTAAACTTTTATGCTATTGTTACAAGACCATACTACTTATACGGCACCGAACTCTGCCTAAAACAGAGCAATAAATAGGAAAATACAGAGAGAACGCTTCTACGCGGATTTTCTTCACAGTAACGCTTGCGAGCTGCTTTCCTGTGTGAATACTACCCTCTTGCGTTGCTTTGTAAACACTACAAGAACAGGACAAAAAACAAATGCCCACCCACAGAACCTCAGAGCATCAGAGATTGGAAGGGACCTCAAGAGATCATCTAGTTCAATCCCCCTGCTGGAGCAGGAACACCCAGATCTCTCCTTGACCCTGCCAATCCTTAAAAGATTACGGACTAAATTTCAGGTAGTGAATAGCCCGGTCCTACAGAGACAGGTTCTCTCTATGCTGGCCCACTCTTCTTCTGACACATCCAATATATTTATGTCACATCTGAATTGCTAACATTGCCCTGTGAAGAAAAGCTTCCAGTCAGTACTCAAAATGAGCAGGATAGGTCAGTGATAACACAAAGAAAATCTGGTATCTTTAAAATAAAGCAAAATATATTTGGAGTTCTGCACACCTCCTGGATGTGATCACTAAGGTGGCAAGGGCATCTCTGCTGTGCTAGCTATGGAAATTCAGATGCTTTTTTAAAAATTTTTTTCTTTCTTCTGATGGACCCATCTACCTCAGATGCACTCAGTTTGGATAGTGAGACAGGCTGCACCAGCAGGAAAGCTGCACTCACACTGCATCCCTTGGTGAATGAGGATGGCCAGACTATAGCCCCTTTCTGGTCCAGAGATGACAAGTCTGTTGCCTCTGAAAGGAGTGGTCTCATGGTAATGAATGGGCCAAGCTCAGTCTGTAAGTGGTGAAGCAGAAATGAGGATGTTGTTTTCCAGGTGGACTGCCCAGTTTCATAAGTAGTTCTAAAAAAACCAAAATTCCACTGGATATGACGTGGTAGTTTTTGCCAAGCTCACGTAGTCAAAGAGGAACAAAAAAGTCTGTCCAAATACTGAACTATAAAGCTTTCCTCTTCTTCCTTTTCCCACCTGCCACCTTATTCCTGACACCAAGAGCTTCTTCTGTGTCATCATCATCATTCCGAGATCGTTTCTTCTCTCCCTGCTCCCGCAGCTCCTGCAATACAATCAGAAGTTAGACCAAGAGTTCTAGCACCTGAGGAAATTCAGCAAGTAAAAGAACAAAAAGCCAGCACCAAGCATTCGAGCATATCTCTGGGCCTCAGCTACACGCTCTGTCAGCATCATAACTTCTTCCTCTTGCAGGGGGAATGCTGGCAGCTTCTTGCCAATCAGGTGTTCAATGCGCTGGAACAGCTCTACATCATACCTGATAAAGGCCAAGACATCAACTTGAATCAGGCCTCCTTGAAAGTGCTTCAGCTGTCACTATCCACAAACATCACTCCTTATCTTTGTGCTGATGGTCTTGCAAGCTACTTCCAGTTGCATCCAAATGTCATCATTCAGGATGGCTTCCCTGATTTGTTCGGCTTATCTCAATTAAAAATGTTTTTGCCAAATACCTCTCAATTTATTAAGACAGACATTTGAGTATCAAAAAACCCCCACTGGCCTAACCTGCACTACATTCATTGTATAATACACATATTTTTATAATCAAATGATAAGCAGTTAGTTCTGCTCATTACATGCATGCTTCGAGAATTTATCCCAGACATTTCTCCCTACGCACCTTAGAGTTTTAACTCTTCCTTTTAAGATGATTAATTTTTTTTAATGGGAAGAAAGTAGTATTTTCTTTTCATCCAGGATGAGATCAGATGCTTTCTACTCTGAAACACAGCTGGGAAGAGTAAGTTAGCCCCACTTTAACACTTACTGTGTAACAAAAGTGATAGATTTGCCAGATCTCCCAGCTCGAGCTGTTCTTCCAACACGATGAATGTAATCCTGAAAACAATTTTCATGATAAGCAACAAGATATTTGCAACAAACACAGAACAGAAATTATGGGAAAGTGTACCATATAGTTTTTCATTATTAAAGAACAAGAAAAAGGGGAGAAAATACAGCCCATATTAAATACTCAGTACTGTGTACAGCACTAGGATTTAAGAAGATAATGGCTTGTGGAAACCAATTTTTGGTTTCAACATTTGAATTCTTTTCTTTCTAAAGGAGCAGACGACCTCCAATTATTGAAGACTGTAGGATAAAGCTGTGATAAGTGACTTTGCTAATGAACTAACACTTCCTCGGGAATCTAGTACTTAAAAGGAGCCAATGCCTGTATTTCCTGTACTGGAATCAGTACTCAAAGCAGCCTGACTGGCAAGTAAATTTACATTTGGCAAGCACAGTAAAAGGAAGGAAGAATGAGAAAATTTGGAAGTATCTGGTCTGTTGAACATCTTCTGTTTATACAGTTCTAAGCTGTTTTACAGGTTTTATACTGCATATGGAAATGTCAATACTCCCTTGTCCATGCAGTAACTGCACAGAAAGGAAGCATCAAGAAAGAAGATGTGTTCTGCCACATAGTTAGACAAGAGAGTCCCACCGTATTTGTTTAAAAAACTGTTGTCCCTTTACAATATTAAAGCAGAGTCTTCAAAAGAACCACCATATTTTCTTCTGTTTGCAATGCATTGTATCTCTGATCAATTCCTGAAACGCTTGTTAATGGTGCAATTTCTGAAAGTAGGCTGGGAAACAGTTACAGCCCTAAGATACCACTACAGTTTGGATCGGGTGGAAAGTTTGCAACTCACTGTTTTCAGATTGCTGTACTTTTGTGATATGAAGTTGAAAAACATTCAAGACACTTTCCTTGATCAAATCCTCACTGAACATCCTGGGACCATTTTTACTTACTTTTTAAAACATATTTTTAAAAGTGAAGTCACACCTGGATTACAGGAACAGAGATTAACTACTTGAAACTAGAAATACATTAAAACAATTTTCAAAGTCTGGAAGCCCTTTAACGTGAAAAAGCACATGAAATAAATGTGCTAGAAATACAAAGACACAGAATATCCCTCACTAACCCTCTTCACTTACAGGATCAGTTTCACAGTCCAGACAAGCCCACACAGCCAAACCAAGATACCAGATCAATTGCAGAGGCTGAACCGCATCTTTTAATCTACACAAGAGCAAACTAGACTTCCAGCCAGCAGAACAGAGAAAAGGTGTCTTTGTTCCTTTAACTAGCTTAACCATGCCTACTGGTGACCAAAAGCTCTCAGCTAGTACACAGATTAGCTTACCTTAGAGTGCGTAGGAATATCAAAATTTATCACCACATCTACATGTGGGATATCCAGACCTCTGCTTGCGACATCAGTAGCCAGCAGAATAGAACGTGCCTTTGCTTTGAACTTATTTAGGGATCCCAAGCGTTTATTCTGGAAGAGAGGAGAACAAAAGGCAATGAGAACATAATGCTCAATCTGCTTAATATGTTCTGGTTGAAGAACGGGCACAGAAAAACTGGTGGAGAAACTACTAAAAAAGAAAAAAAAAATCTCACTTCTTCAATTTCTTTTTAAACTATACAGAATCAGCGGCAGCAGTCACATTGGACTGAACCTGGACAATTTAACCAAACAACTAATTGTGAAATTCTTTTTCTGCAAGGTAGTTGTGACTCAGCATGGTGCAGTTCATTTCCCAAGCAACACATCCCCTGCGTACTCCATTCTGTGATGTATTCCCATACCTGACTCATCTGCCCGTGAAGAGGAATGGCAGTGAACCCCAGATTACGGAGTAGTAGAGCAGTCCTCTGTGTATTGTTACATGTACTACAGAATATCATGAAAGAGTTCCCAGCTAGTTCATTCAAGATATAAACCAGGTAACTGTCCTGTAAAGAAAGAGGAAAAAAATAAAATAACATGTGCTACATCAAAGTATAAGCTAGAGAAGATGATGCAATAGTGGGCAGATGATGGAACAGCAAGACAAGACAATCAGGTAATGGAAGAAACAGAAATGGCATTACCTTGAATTTGGAGGGGATAAAAATGTAGTATTGCTGCAGTTTTTCAACTGTCTGATATTTGGAAGAAACAGCACATTTAACAGGATTCTTCAGAGCTGCACGCTGGAGTTTTTGAACCTGATAAGATCAATCAATGCAAGTTAGGACCGGAAGACAGAGACTTTATCAGAAAATGGTCTTATCAACAGTATAGCCTGGTGGAAGGAGAACTAAAGCAAAGTATTTTGCTCCCACCTTCTTGGTCATAGTAGCAGAAAACAGGAATGTCTTCCTGTCTCGAGGAATCACTTTTAAGATCTTATCCACCTGTAAAAATAGAAATGGAAATGCAATCAAGACATAAGCCTCCTCAAAATACACAAATGAAGAGTAATGCCTGTGTGCAAATAGATTCACTGTAGGAACACATTTCTCCTCTTATAAACATAAGATGTAGGCTTAGCATGAATTTCAGAAGTCCAACAGCAGTGCAAATATCAGGTAGTAATTCCTGCAGGAACATGAGCGTGTTTGTGTTCTACAGTAACTGAGTAAATGTCAGGTACTCCAGCGAAAGCAGCAGATTTCAGAGATGGAAAATGCCTTCTACTGTCATGCTAGTGCTTTGCAACTGCTGAATTCTACTGCCACCATGGACTTTCACACTATTATTAGATCTTAGTTACAGTTTCCTATTAATTACTACATAACAATTCAGTTTTTATTATGTGACAGCATGAAGCAATTTTAAAGGGACTTATCTATTTAACATTTATTTAACATCTTCGTAGGA
>VZTY01014970.1:0-19757 GCA_013400935.1 Turnix velox
TCAGCCTGTCTTCATAAGGGGGGCATTCCAGCTCCTGATCTTCTTTATGGCCTCCTCTGGACCCACTCCAGCAGCTCAATATCCAGAAAGACAACCAAAACATCAGTGGAATTTGATTGTTTTTCAGAAAACCTTGGGACATTTAGTGTGGGGAGCATAGGGCACTGTGAGTAGATTGTTTAAAGTTGGCCTGATTTTCTCAACTGTTGTCTTTGCACAGGTCTGTCCACTGCGGTGTTCAGTGGGAGGAGCAGTGCAGTGTTTTACAGAAGCAATGGGAAGATCCGAAGAGACCTCACCAGTATCAGCTTTGGCTTTCGAACCAGGGACACTGATGTGATTCTGCTGTATGCAGAGAAGGAGCCCCAGTCTGTTGTTGTCAGTCTCCACAACTCCAAGTTACTCTTCCAACTAGAAAGTGGCAACAGCTTCTCCAAGCTGAGCGTGGCCAGTTCTCTTCCAGTGAGCGATGGGAAGTGGCATCAAGTAGTGCTGTCTATGGTAGAGCCTCTGTCCCACCTCTCCAGATGGCACATTGATGTGGATAACAAGAAAGACACTGCAACTAGCACAACTGCTACAGGAAACCTCAACTTTTTAAGAGAAGAGACAGACATCTACGTGGCTGACAAGGCTTTTGACAGTTTGGATGGCCTGCGAGGATGTATGAGCACCATAGAAATCAGTGGCATTTATCTCTCATATGTTGAAAGTGATGACATACCCACTAAAAAACCTCAAGAGGAGCAATTTGTCAAAATATCCGCAAACCCTGCTGTTACTGGCTGCTTGCAGGCAGACATCTGCAGCTCAGATCCCTGTATGCATGAGGGGATATGTGAAGACTTCTATACTTCCTCCCGTTGTGTATGTTCCAAAGGATGGACTGGCAGCCACTGTGAAGTCAACATTGATGACTGTTCTTCAAACCCCTGTGTTCATGGCAACTGCACTGATGGGATTGGCTCTTACGAGTGCAGTTGTGAACCTGGTTACACAGGAACAAACTGTGAAGAGGACATAGACAACTGCTGGGGGCATCAGTGTGCAAATGGTGCCACTTGCATAGATGGGATTAATGGATATTCTTGCCTGTGTGCTGGTAACTTCACAGGAAAGTATTGCAGGTATGATAGAGGTATGATAGGTATGATAGATCCATCTCATGTAGTCAGATCTCATCTGAAGGATTGTTACACCACTGATGTCTTCATTTAAAATTACTTGTAATGCATCACTTTCTTTATACATCGTGGCTATAGAATTAATGCCTAAAGAGAAGCAGTACAGCTCCATTAGATGTGGACAAAAGCAGAGAAGAGATGGCAGCTGAGGCAGCACAAGGAGATAGGGAACAAGACACAGCTCTGCTGACATCTCTATTGTGACAGGATTACAAGTCTGACAGAGCTCAGGTAGAATCATAGAATGGTTTGGGTTGGAAGGGACCTTAAAGATCACCTAGTTCCAACCCCCCTGCCATGGGCAGGGACACCTCTCACTAGACCACCATACCAGGTTGCTCAGTGCCTCATCCAGCCTGGCCTCCATCCACACCTCTAGGAAAGGAGGGGGCATCCACAACCTCTCTGGGCAACCTCTTCCAGTGTCTCACCACACTCACAGGAAAGAAATTCTTCCTTATCTCCAGCCTGAATCTCCCCCCTTTGACTTTACATCATTATTCCTAGTCCTGCCATCACATATCCTATGAAAAAGTCCCACCCCAGCCTTTCTGTACCCCCTCCAGGTACTGAGAGGGACTATGAGGTCCCCCTGAGCCTTCTCTTCTCTAGACTGAACAGCACCAACTCCTTCAGACTCTCCTCAGAAGGCAGTTGCTCCAGCCCTCATCATCTTCATGGCCTTCCTCTGNTGTGACATCTTTGCCTTTTGAAAACAAAAGCAGATTTTAAGGATTTTGAATCTCCATACTTTATTAGAGTAATAGATCTCTAGATCTGTCAGCAGATGCAAATTGGGAGAGGGAAGATTCAGGCTGGAGATAAGAAAGAAGTTCTTTCCTGTGAGGGTAGTGAGACACTAGAACAGGTTGCCCAGAGAGGCTGTGGATGCCTCTTCAATCCCTGGAGGTGTTTAAGGCCAGGCTGGATGAGGCACTGAGCAACCTGGTGTAGTGGGAAGTGTCCCTGCCCATGGCATGGGGGTTGGGACTTGATGATCTTTAAGGTCCCTTCCAACCCAAAGCACTCTATGATTCTATGATAGTAGAGCAAGAGCACCGCTTCCCCTGTTTGGAGACTAACACCTCTAGATTTTGCAATCAAATAACAAATTTGCAAGGTACCTCATATTATTTTCCACTAACACAGTGGACTAAATGAAGTGAAAACCTGTGAGAACATGATACACCCAGAAACACAGAAAGTACAAATAATGGCTGCCGTTGCCTTCTTGTTTACCCAGATACAGAAGACTGCCATATATTGTCTGTGGGAATGAAGAGAGAAACCTCACATGTTTCAACTATGGCAATTGCACTGATCTCAGTGGTGAGCTGACATGTGTCTGCCTACCTGGATTTGCTGGAGAACGGTGAGATGCTCTGCCCAGCAGTTCTTTGTGGAGCAGTTCTTGCAAAAGCTGTTCCAGAGGGGCTGAGAGTTAAAGGCCCAGAGAGAGCTGTTACCCTTCTGAAGAAATACTGTCAAAGTAGTCTCTTAGCTTGAGCAACGTCCTTGTTTGCGTGATTCTTATCAAAATTATAACAGTTTTACTTAGATAAAGGTCACTAATTAGTGCAGCAGCATTCAATCCAATACAGCACCATTAACTTCAGTGCAAGATTTTATTTATTTTATTTGCACACTTAATTTTACATGCCTTTTTTTTAGCTTCATGTTAATTTTGTATTTGACAAGCTATGGTGTCATCTTTCTACAGGTAGGGACATTTAAACATATATTCTCATATATGAAAATCAGCTGCAAAACACTGACATGAGATTATGCAAAACTTTAATTTTCACACACAGGTATTGTGAATAGAAAAACTATTCTCCCACTGGGATGGTGGGAGATGACATACCTGGTGGGACTACAGCTTGTGACTTTCTTACTGCATGCTGAAGTATAAAACTAGAAGTATTATTTAAAGAAGAAAGTTGAGAAATGGTTTTTAACATTTCTCACAATTCACACTTACCATTCGATCATGTTCTGCAAACACTTGTAGAGGATGGAATCCTGACAGCCTCAGGGTATTAGTAGAAACATGGGAAGACATTGTGCTAGAAAGATAATACTAGATGTGCTCTTAGTGAAATTTGAATCACATCAGACTACAATATCTAAGAGTTCAACAGGACCAAGATATGCTGGCTCTGCAAAGACAAAGAGGATCTCAACAAAAGGTTTTCATTCTCTCAGAAACTTATTTATCCTCTGATTTTGTGAAAACAGTGCAGTAAGCTATGAAAGATAAATGAAAAGAGAATTACCATCCCCTCAGTACACAGTGTAGCTGTGTACCTCTCTGCTACCTGTCAACTCGAAGGTCTGTGTTCCACCTCACCATACTCAAAAAAGCAGGAAAAGATCAGATGAAGCAAAAGCACATTGTCATGCACTTCAGTGTGTATATTCCTTGATACTTCAAGACAGAAGGAAAATATTTTTTCCTTATTCCTTCCCCTGCCAGGCAACTTGCTAACTACAGCTTGGGGAATGAGCCTTCCTCAGATCTATCCCACTGGCTGGCACTAAGCTCTCTTTTATGGTTCCCATGACCCTCATATTGAACAGTAAGTAGCCTTGTACCCAGCAGACTTATCACAGCAAGGCATTCACCTCCATCATCTAAAACTGACTATTTGTCAGATAGTGAAAAATTAACCCCTAAATTCTTTGTGTAGTTATCTATTACATTGATAAAACAGACAATTCCCTTTAATTCAATATTTCATCCCTCAGAAGCCCATTGATGCACTCTGAAGAGAAACTAGTATTTGTCTGTGTCAATTGACTTGGGATCACAAAGAAATAAAAAGCCAAACAAACTTATTAATAGGTCTGAAGGGAAATGTGAAAATATTACCCTACATAAAAGGAGATGTAGTCATTTCTTGAAAACAAATTTTTCATTGAATTTAAGCTGAGACTTTCAAAATCACCCAAGGAACTTAGGTTTCTGAGTGTTCCCAAAATACAGTTCAATTCTGGTTTCTAATTTCCTGCAAGAATTTGTTTTTTTTTTTTAACTTGCTTTTGAATTGGCAAGTTCATAGCTACACAATTTCTCCATGTTGCTTTTTGAAGAATGTGAATGCAATGTACTAGTGAAGGAAACTGCTGAAACTTTTGAATAAAGAAAAATCAGCTAGAACTTCGTAGTATGAAGAACAGCTCTAATGTAACCCTAGAATGCACTGTGCAATTAGGAATATGACTGAACAGAGCAGTGCCTTATAATTCTCACTTTCTTCAAGAACAAATCTGCTTTTTTATCTGGAAAAATTAGGATTAAACATTAGCATTTAAAAAAAAATTAAAAAATGTAATGGAATGTGGTCAGAGCAACAAATCACCAAATCATTCCTACTTTTCAGATAATCTCATATGTTCCTCTCCAATGCTCAGCTGGTCCACCTGAGAAGTGATGAGACCTCCAATTTCCCTCATCATCAGAATAAACTCGAAACCATGTACATGTTTAAGCTTCTAAAGGCCTTGTTTTACACCATTTCTAGCATTCTCAGGATTAGGACATTCTGCTAGGCATCTATTGGCATTTCAAATCATATAAAACCCCCACATTTGTTATATGGAGACTACTGAGAAGGAGAATGCACCCTCACCTCTTACAAAGGATGAAAACAGATAGGTGAGCTGTCAGCAGGATGTGTGCTAGAACTAGCTCTGAAATCACACACAAACTTCTATTGCACATTGCTAAGCCCCATTAACCATGAAATAATTCAGAGTTGAATTTTCCCACTGAACTATCTGTGTTGAAAAATAATACAGGAAGTTTGAGGTTTATCGTGGCTTAATCAGTTACTTAATTAAATCACAAACACATATGGAATCAAACTGCAGATTTCAAAGAGAACATCATCCTCTCCCCAACACACCCCCAAAAAAAGTTTCTTACCTGGTCTAGTGGGAGGTGTCCCTGCCCAAGGCAGGGGGGCTGGAACTAGGTGATCTTTGAGGTCCCTTCCAACCCAAACCATTCTATGATTCTATGAGAAATGTGCTGTTTTGTGGGTTTGAATTTTAGTTTCAGATGCTCACTCTTTGCAGTCTTGCCCCTAGGTGTGAAAAGGACATTGATGAGTGCAGCTCTGACCCGTGTCTCAATGGGGGCCTCTGCCAGAACCTCCTCAACAAGTTCCACTGCCTCTGTGATGTCAACTACGCCGGGGAGCGCTGTGAGATAGATGTAAGCGACCTCTCCTTTTTTGTCTCATTACTCTTGTGGCAGAACCTCTTTCAGCTTCTCTCTTATCTCATTCTACGAATGGATGATGACCCAGCAGTTGAGTGGGGTGAACAGGAAGACTATTAGTAATC
Organism: Turnix velox; assembly: GCA_013400935.1. NCBI lineage: Eukaryota > Metazoa > Chordata > Aves > Charadriiformes > Turnicidae > Turnix > Turnix velox. The sequence continues at coordinate 5,535 of VZTY01014970.1, forward strand.
TTTTAACTTTTTGTATTTTGATACAGTGGAAGATGCCTTGACCCAAAGATCTTAGCAAAGCAATAAGAACATCAGAGTTTTACAGAATTGTTCTATGTTTCTTTGACCAATTTTCTGTGCATTGCTTTGGATCCCATTTAGTTCTTGCTCTCAATTTTAGTAAAAATACTGGGAGGTCACAAAACATGTTTCAATGTTGGCCAAAGTATTTTCCCCCATACTGGGCCATACTGGGACACACCAACAGCCAATAGGCATTGACAAAAACTACAAGACATGCTGATGGTGGCACTCAAACCCTGTTGCAATGAGTGGCAAAGACCACCTACCTTCATTATGACTAATTTCACCCTTAAATCTTACAGATGATCATTACCTTTGCATCATGGAACAACTTCATTGCTGTGCCTTCAGCAGTGTGGTCTCACACCTTTGAAATCTTATATGAGTTTTTTTGGTGATGAGATAATGGATAACAATTGGCAACACAGTGAGGACACGCTCACATTCATTTGAATTAGTGGCAATCCCACACTGATATCACTAATATTGAACTTCCCCTCTGGCAGCCTCGAAACCTCCACTATCTTAGACTGAGGTAAAATACAGCTGGTTTCATGTTTCTCATGATTTCATTTTCAAGAAAGACCCAGTAAGTACATCAGACTTTAAAATCATAAGTTAGATTTGTTGTTTCTTCAGAGAATTCTACCACTTAGAGTAAATCTACAGTATCCATCAATAGATTTGAGTGTCATTGGACAAAAATAGAATGTTTTTTTCCTTCTCAGGAAGGAATCACAGTTGTTCATTTCTTTCATTGTCCCTGATTTTTTGAAGAATGTAAGTAAGGAGGCAGAAAATCATGAAAAATCATGAAAAAATGTAACAAACAGTGTAATAGCAGAATATCTGTTTTTGCCTTTGAGTGTAGACATAACTGAAGTACATAATTAAATACAATGAAAAGTGAATTTTAACCTTTTTAAACAATTCTTTAAGGCAAAACTAATTTATGAACAATGAAACTCTTTCTTCAGGCTGTTGCATCCACATTGTATTTGTAATAGACTCTCTACTATTCTTAGTCAAGTAAATCGTGTCCAAATAAGAGCATTTAAGCTGATATTTCATTATCTAATGATATGGCATATAGCAGAGTTAAAGGAAAGACTAATTAACATCATGACTCCAGAAAGAAGGACTCTTTATCTAGGAAGGTCCTTGAGCCTACTGATACTACAGTTCCCCTAACTTCAGACCTGACCCTTTTTCCATAGCACTACCCACCTTGCTGTGGATTGGACTTGGAGTGTTCAAGGGGAGCAAATGACACCTTTAACTCTGTGCTTCCATACTTTCTAAGGTATCTTAATGTGAGGTGTTACGGTTCCAGTTTTGCCACAGCAAGATATAGCAGAATTCACTTCCTGGGCAACAACTTTTTATGAAAGTTCCAAAGTGTTACTTTTTTGCCTACCATTCAGTGCATAATTGCAGTGACACTCATCTTATTAAAAAGTCTACTCCTATTTTCAGGGGGGAAAAAAACCCACCAGACACATTTTTTTCACCGTGATTCACTTGTTTTATGTCACATATTCCTGTCTCAGTCACCTTCCTTAGCATGAGAACTTAAGCACAATATTTTTATTTATCATCAAGATATGACACAAAGATAATTTCTTTGCTGTCTTTATCACAATGGAGAAATAATTTAGATAAATTAATGATTATTTAATAGTAATTCAGCTAAAAATTCCTTTTCTGTTTATAAGCAAATAATGGCATAAGGTGGGAATGCATGTTCTAGAACTGGGGTGAAATTAATGCAAGAGCAGCATCAGAAGCAAGACTGTATTTTATCAGATGTAGGGTTTAGTTGTCTACCATACTTGGAATCCTATGTCATATTGTAAATTAAAGACAACAAAACAAAACCAAACTGCAATTAGTTTTGTGGGGATTGGGGTTTTTAGCATGAATATAGAGTTCAGGTAAATTAGAGGTTTTAATCCAAATAAAGGAATCTGGTAAAATATATAATTTTTTTTTTCATTATCTCAATATTTATTTGTGAAATGTTTGCAGTTTGGCTTAAAATATCTAAATGAAACAAAACAAGATGAAAACATTCACCCTTGTCTGAGTTAAATTGTTAGTTTTCTTTTATGTGCAGTACTTTGAAATCCTGAAGACTGCACTGCGCTGGAAATTTTATTCCAAACTGAAGTTTCAATTTCAGTCTGGCTAAAAATATGACTTGGTTCATAAAAATATGACTTGGTTCACTTAAATACTTTAAATACTATCACAACTAATTTGAAATTTAAAACTATCACATAATTCAGGAATACTAAGTAAAAGCAAACAAAGTTCAAAGTTCAAAGTTCCTAGCTGTTGCTAGGAAGCAAAGAGCTGTTCATGTTTTGTTTTGTTTTGGGTTTTTTTAAATTGTATTTTAAAGAATCACAGCAACTTTGGTGTTCTTTCCATGGGTTTAGTTCAGCTGACACACAGGCAAATAACATATATACTTTATAGAACAGGGATGTATTACAATAAGCACAAATTTCATCCTAATATTAATGTTGAAGAAATCTAGGAAGAAGTACCTGTGATGAGTGTCTGAAATACTATAGCTATATGCAGAATATGAAGACCAAAGCATCTATCTCTATAGAGATTCCAAAACACTTTTTCTTCAAGCTAGCAATTTGTTATATGTATAAGATTAAAATAAGATTTTATATGGATTTACAAGTTATCAGTCTAGAATCTATTGGCAGAGCATCAGTTCACTATATCTTTTTTCTGGATACTCACCTGTCATTAAATTCTCTACTTACTCTAATGCCTTGTTGTCATGAAACATCTCCTGACTTCAGAAGTGCTGTTCCTTTCCTCTTTGTACTTCTGTATTCTCAAGTCCATTGTGCACATGTACATAAATTTCCTACCTTTATACAAAAAAATAAACCTTTGCCTTTTCATGTCTGCTCCTCATTTTCTGCTAATGCCTCTATTCATTTGCTTTAAGTGTGCCATATTTCTGAATGTTAGTGCTTTCCGCCACACAAAATCTTATGCTGTGTCTTCCTGATGTCTTCTCCAGGAGCTCTGGCAGGCCACGGCTGGGCTGGTACTTCTCTGGAAAGCAGTTCAGCCTCTTCAGCCACTGTGGCGCAGGGCTGTGCTGCCTGTCAAGGGGGATTATCTCTGCTGGGAAGCTCCTTGTACCCTACAGAGCACAACTAAACAAACCAACCTCCACTACCAGCAATTCAGACAGGAAGGGATTTTACCCACATGGCTTAAACTCACCTTGGCTGTTTGGTTTCTCCTCATGTGTTGTGGATATTTCCAAAACTGTTGAGTGTCATGAGGTCTCCACCAGAATTTTGATGGAAGGCTCCCTTTCCGTGGAGCTATCATCCCTCATCAGCTGGATCTGTCTCATGCACAGGTCATCCAATGCACCAGTACAGAGCAGGCTTCATATTTGTAGTTTCAAATGATTAAAAAAAAAGAAAATGAAAAAACACTAAATTTTTTTCCTCTTATTTAAATAAATGCAGGTGTAGGCCACTTTTAGACAATTGGCTACATAAATAAACACGAAAAAACAACTGGATTAACAGTAAGCAGTAAGTTTTTGTAAATTTATCCAATTGCTAGGGTGTTTTAGTTTTAAGGAGGTTGAAAATGTCATTATATATCATCAAGAATTTAATACATTTCCACTGGCACAATTTTACTACAAATCTTTTAGTATTTGATTTTTAATTAGAGCACAAGCTCCCAGAGTTCATGCTTTTGTGAGAATCTCAGTATCTATTTAAAAAAATAATTGGAAAAAAAATAAGGATCATACCACTTTGGCTGTTGGAAAGGGCTTGGAAAACTATCATCTCAACATGCTCAGAGGATATGAGATGTGTACACGATAGAAAGCAAACAAGCAAGGTCATGATTTTAGAAGGTATGGCTTGCGATACTGAATATTGGTATTACCTGTAGTGAATCCATCTATAGTTTAACACCAAGATTTAAGTTGATTTTCAGATGCCAATGACAGTCATTTAGAAATATGGGCAATGGGAAGAAATAGGCAGAATTAAGATTCCTGAAGAGAGAAGAAAGACAGCAGTGATGGGGATACCAGAAGGAAGAGCAAATGGTTTTTGCATTACCTAAGAAAGTGTATCTTTAATGAGCTTGGGAATTATTTCTTTGAGGATGCATACAGACAGAGTGACTGATGCTTTATTGACCATACACAACTCCTGCTTCTGAAACTTAAAACACAGGTGCTGAGAGAAGCCTGGAGAAGAGAATGCTTGGGGGGACCTCAGAGTAGCTTCTCAATACCTGAAGGGGGCTACAGAAAGACTGGGGTAGGACTTTTTAATAGGGTATGTGATGGCAGGACAAGGAATAATGATGTAAAGTTAAAGGGGGGAGATTCAGGCTGGATATAAAGAAATTCTTTCCTGTGAGTATGGTGAGAGACTGGAAGAGGTTTCCCAGCTGGGGTGTGGATGCCCCCTCCTTTCCTGGAGGTGTTTAAGGCCAGGCTGGATGAGGCACTGAGCAACCTGGGGTGGTGGGAGGTGTCCCTGCCCATGGCAGGGCGGTTGGAACTAGATGATATTTAATGTCCCTACCCAGCCAAACTATTCTATGATTCTATGATTTTACTTATGTTTCAAGAGTGCCCTGAGGCCCCATTAGGCTGAGGAGCTGATCCTGTCAGAGCTCTGCTCGTGCTAGCAAAAGGCAGCTGCATCCTTGTGCCAGCTGGCGAGCAGCTCAGGCTCTGCTTTGAAATTGATTCTTGAACATTATCATCAGCTGCCCTTTGGGACCAGCTCTCCCTCACAAAGCACACCCTCCCCTATTGTACATGTGAATATACATGAAACTTGAAAGCAACTGTGGATTTCACATCCTGGAATTAAAGTTCTGCTTAAGGTAGCTCTGCTGTGTGCTCTGATGTGTGCTCTTGTTGCTTTCATATCCTCTTCCAGCTGGTACCTTCCCATCCTCCCGGGTGCAAGGACAGGCATCATGCACTGGAGGTTACGATTCATGTTTAGTTTCATTAAAAACACACTGAGAGGCATGTAAAGATATGTTCAATATTGAATCTAAATTCAAGAAAACTCTCTCAGGTTTCAACAGAAGAGATGCTAAGAATTTTTAGTGAATCTGCTCTATGGCAATTAGCTAATGCATTCATTAGCTGCAAGGCTTATTAATATGAACGTAGCAAATGACACTTACTTACAATAATTAATGCCTGGCTATTAATGAATAATGCAATCCATAACTATTTACATATTCATGCTTAGCAGGCTACTAATGGATAATTATCATTTAACTAAAAGACATGGTCATCACAAATTTAACAAGTCCACCCTTTTCTCCCAGTTATCACTGTGACTTTACCTGCTTGTCTTGTTCTTGGATAACTCTGTCGTGCCATTATAGTCAGAAACATAAACCATATTTTCTTTTCAAGACTTACAGCAAATTATAATGGGAAATACAGCCACACAGGTTAGTTTCCACATGGCACCAGTTCTGACCCAGTACCCTCACTGATTTCTATCCTAAGGTTGCAGGGCGATTTAGAAGGTTTTTAGGATTTTATTTGAAAAGAGTAAAACCCAGTGTTTCACCTCCTCTTTCCAGCAGAAAAACTCTCAGATACTAGGAGGTGAAGTCCAATAGGAGCATTAGCATTCTGCTGCCACAAAGGCAAAAGCAGACAGAAAAAAATCCCCAAGAAGAAATATGTAAGTTTATAAGGGAAAGTATTTGGTGTAAGAATATGTCACTATAGCTTTGTTCTTGTCCTGTCTTTGCACTCTTTCCTGCTGCAGAGGGTTAGGACACTTCCATTTGTGAAAGGGTAGAAATACTGTCAACATCTTTGATCTGAACAAATGATTCTGCCTTAGATGGCTGGTGTTTTATGTTCCAACATACAGATTTCAGCCTCCTGAGCTTGAGTAAGCCATTAAGAGCAATAATAGGGCAAAAATGCAACACAATTTTAGAAAAATCTCTCTCATATCAAAATATAGTCATTTTATATCAATGTGATAATTTTTCTTCTTAGAATTAAGCTTGAATACCCAGTGTTAACAACAATAAGAGAATAATAGGCAGCTGCCTGCCTCAGGAGCATGGTACAATTAAGTGAAGCTGGGAAGGGCAACTGAAACCTTTGTTTTTAGACAAGCCACTCACCTACTACTACTTTGGGAGTTGGGGAGCACTCAAAAGTTTATCCTATCTGTCAGCACCTGTAGAGTGTGACCAGAGGGTCTTGCCAGAGGTGGAAGGCCAGCTCCAGGTTCTCCTCACACAGTGTGGCTGAACAACTTGTGACTCCAGGCAGCAAGAAAGATCCGGTCAAGCCTTTGGACAGAACCATCAGACTGATGTTACATTAAGGGGGTACACACATGTGCATCTACTGTGACTTCTGCCCTCTCCAATGCTCTTGAGATCCCGTTGAAAGACTTCTAAGTGCAGTAAAATATTTCAAAATAAAACTGTTTTAGTGACATTCCCTGTCCTGCATAGTGAACTTCATTGCATCTGAGGTTCTAGCCTTGCAGTGATGTAATCTCATGAAACCAGAGATATCTAAAACCACTCATTTACACTCTTTAAAGTGATGCTGAAGCCAGCAGTCCTTGAGGACCAAAGGAGTGAGAACAGAGCCCCTGTTCAAAACCACTGCACTCAGTCAGTAGCAGCCATGGTGAAGGTAGCCAGCCCATGAAGTGTTCCTGCTGGCATCTTCCCCAAACAGGGAGCAAGCCATAGGTGAGGAAAACAGAGGCTGACTCTCACCTACAAGCTCTCCCAGAGCTCCTGAGTTCTAGAGAGGGAGCAGACAGTGGTAAAGAGAGAAGGAGCCTGGTCTATTTAGCCTCCATTCTGTATGGCTGCTGCTGTGGTCATGCATAGTATTCCCTGGTACTTCTGATTTATCCTCTGTAGCACCTACATTCATGAAAATCCTCACCATCTCAACTATTTGGAGAAAAAGACACCAGAGTGCATGTAAGCTCACTACAGTCTGATGGTAGGATATTGACACAACATCACTTTATCAAATGAAGGAAGTTTTTACTACTTTTATTAGTCTAGGGTAGTTGAGCAGGAAACAAGTGAGTCCTGTCCACCCATGACCTTCACCCAGCTCTCCCACTTCCCCTCCTTGCGTCGGTGGTTCAGAGGTTGAGAAACAGGGAGGGTCTTTTTGGTGAGGACTGACAGGTTCTCCTCCCAGTTTGGCTGCCATTTGCTGTGCAGCTTCCCCCTGCTGCCTCTGTGGAGGCCCATGACTCCTGCCATTCCCCAGGCTGAAGGAGTTGGGGTAGCTCAGCCTGAAGAAGAGAAGACTTGGGGGGACCTCATAGTAGCTTCTCAATACCTGAAGGGGGCTACAGAAAGACTGGGGTAGGACTTTTTAAGGGATGTGAGATGGAAGGACTAGGAATAATTGATGTAAATTGGAAGAGGGGAGATTTTGGCTGGAGATAAGAAAGAAATTCTTTCCTGTGAGGGTGGTGAGACACTAGAAGAGGTTGCCCAGAGAGGCTGTGGATGCCCCCTCAGTCCCTGGAGGTGTTTAAGGCCAGGCTGGATGAGGCTTTGAGCAACCTGGTCTATTGGGAGGTGTCCCTGCCTACGGCAAGGTGGCTGGAACTAGATCATCTTTAATGTCCCTTCCAACCTAAGCCATTCTATGATTATAAATTGGAATTTATTTTATTCACATGGCTGTGGGTCAGTCATCATGGCAGCATTGTTGCCATCAGTGATAGGAGACAGAGAGAGCCCAGCTTTATTCCTTTGCCAGATCACATGTGGAGGATAAAGAAATATCTTTGTATTCGAAAAACAAGTAGCTCTGCTCTGGAAATCACTGGAAATGTCACAATGCCATTTTTATCATTGCTTTTCAGAGCAGAACAGCCCCCTACTATTACTAGTGTCCCTTAGCCTGTAATCAAACCTCAAGATTTTAACTAAAAATTCGAAAAGAATTTGCAAGAAACACATTTAATGTGCATCATAATATGAGGTACAAATGCATTAGGATGCAAAGACAATAAGTTTATCTGATGTGTTTCCGCTGGGAAAGACAAGAAAGCTCCCCCCAAGGCCAGCATCACTGCACACATCAGTGAAAAGCAGTTGAATATTTAATGTATGTGGTAAATATAAGCAGAAAAGGGAACCCAGATGCCACACAACAGCACAACACTCTGCAGTATGGGAATAAGCTCAAGCACAGTGTTCACATCACACATTTAATATTCAGAAACATATATTGTCTGTACACCATCCTTTATGTGGCAATGGCATTGTCATCCTTTTTCTCACCTTCTGATCACTTCTCTCTAGACACACATTCACACGATTTGGGCATTTACTTCAGTCACTGCTCACTTTATAACATGTTCATGCACTCTGTGCCTGTGCTCTTCAGGTATTAAATTTTATAAATTTTTTCTCATATGGTTCATGAGACCTAACATTCTTTTCTGGTTTTCTCTGTTTTTTCTATCTTCAAATAATGGAGCAGACCTAGAAGGGAGGGAAGGTATCCTGAAAGTTTTTCTTTAGACCAATTAACTCATATAGAATCATAGAATGGTTTGGGTTGGAAGGGACCTTAAAGATCATCTAGTTCCAACTCCCCTGCCACGGGCAGGCAATATAATTGATCATTTCATTACTTACTAATATTGCAGATTAGGACCAAGGTGGCTTTAAAAGAAGCTCATTCAGCAACATTATGATTAGAAACACCAAAATTCACCCACATCTTGGATAAGTTTTTTCTAAAGGATGCCAGATAAAGGGTAAATGTGGAGGTTTCCCTAGTACTATAGACTAAGCTCTTCAAAATATCTAGCTCCATTTATTCAGGTGCCTGGATGGGAAGCACAGTCCTCGAGTCCAACCACAACTTGGTTTAGACAGTGACAGCTCCTTAAAAGTATTGACATATTTGCTCAGCATAACAAATATGTCTTGTAGACTAGTGCTAATGCCTTGGAATCTAATCATGTACTTAAGACTGCTGTCAAGGGTGCATGAAAATATGATGTTTCTGGGTAGAACAAAGCTAGCATATTAATCTCCCTACATGTGTTCATTCTTGGGCACAGTATTTTTCAGCCCTGTTTAGGGAATTCCCTTTCTAATAACATCTGTAAAATCTGCACACTGTGCTGGCTTTATGGAATAGTTTTCCACTAAACATCAATAAAAATAATTCCTCTTTCTGAGGATCTGAAAAATACTTTGGTCTCAAAAGATAAGGCACACTGTTTTTATCTGTTTTGATACAGAGAGTAATTTAGATGAGAGGCAGAACTTGTTCCAAAAATATCAGAGCTTTGTACCAAACTGACTGTACAGCAAATACAACAGCCCTTAAATTGGTTAAAAAGATATCTGGTAGCAAATGTTTCCACTTTTCAAGAGGAATAAGAGCACAGCAATGAAAAATGTGATAATTTATTGGAAAGAAGAGAATCATAAGCTTTACAAGTTTTAGTAATTGCTTCATGTGAGCAGATTATGCACCACTGTAGACAGCTCTGGGTGTTGGTTGACCCTGTGAAATGCCAAGGTGAGGATTTTGGAGATTCTCAAGTACATACATAGTTTTGCCCAGAGAGGTTGTGGATGCCCCCTCCTTTCCTGGAAGTGTTTAAGGCCAAGCTGGATGAAGCACTGAGCTGCCTGGTGGGAGATGACCCTGCCCATGGCAGGGGAGTTGGGACTAGATGATCTTTAAGGTCCCTTCCAACCCAAACCATTCTATGATTTTAAACTTTTCACATGTGGAACTCTTCCAAAGTCTTTCACAAAGCTGAGGCATGATGATATTTGTTGTCTCTAATGAACTTTCTACTAGAAAAAAAGCCAGTAGGATAAAAACACAGTGTTTTTTATCAAGGAATATAATTAGTTTAGTAAAACAACAGTGTTATGTAGTGTGCTAAGGCAAGGATTATGTAGCCAATAAAGGTCTATCTTGTACTCCTAATATTTACAGTTGGAAGCAGGAGATGGCTGCAATCAGAGTGCTGCACCCAACAAAGGCTGACTGTTGATTTGATACCTTGTTTTCTGACAGTGTGAAGCAGTCAAATAGCTCCTTACTTCCTCACCACTTGTCAACATAATATTAATGCTAGGTAGCAACACATGGCTGTTTTACAGGGGCTTAGCACCAAACAGGCAGAAGAATTTCATGGAGCAGTTTTGAGGTTGGAGAATTAGCATAGAAACACTTGTGGAAAATGTCTGAAAATTAGGAAATAAAATCACTCTGCTATACCATGACACTGCCAGGTGATCTATCACACACCACTGGACAGAGCAGCTTCTTACTCCCATAGAAAGAGGAAGATGCAAGAGAGAGTTTCATCACGGGTTACACCAGTTCTGACAGAGAAGAAGCACCCAGGGTAGGTAGGTGATGGTGCTCCAGATCATCACATTCAGGGACCAGAGCTCAGGGAAGGTGGCTGCATCTGTGTGTGATGCTTGACTTTAATGGGTATTTAGTGCTGCTCTGAAAGATCTGATAACAGGAACAATAAAAACTCTACCACCAGAATCATCAATTAAGGAAGGAAGAGATCTTTAACCTCAACTGTTGTGTGCTGCAAAGTGGAGTTTGAGCAACAAGTTTCTGTGCCCACAATTCAGATTGTGAATCTCCATTGAAGTTAATTGAGATTGATAATGTAGAACACTGGTGAAGGAAATCTGGCAAAAGCAGTGCAGGTGGAAATGTATTACAGAAGAGAAACCACGTGCACATATTAATTTAGATGGGTTTCATGCTTAAAGATTGAAAAATGCCTCAAGAAAATGTCTCTTTTATTTTCCCTAATACAGAGAAAAGAAAGGAATCTAGAATGTGAGTCTAAGAGAAAGAGAAAATCTTTGCAAAATTCTGAAAATCATAAGCTTGAATTAGAAATAATTTAGGTTTACCTAAACCTAACTGTTGATAGTCTATGTTATCTATGTTCTGCCCCATTCTCTTACCCATACCCTATCCATATCAGACCAGTATTCTTCACACGCCAGTCTGCTGAACACCTCTGCAATCAGTGCAGAAGATGAAGAAGGCAGTTTTGAAATTCACTTTCTTTCTCATAGTTGTAACTATTTCACCCTCTCTATTAAGTTTCTCTCTTCACCCACTTTTTTTTCCTCCAGAGAAGTCCTGCCCTCATCTTCAGCACTGTAGAATTTTCTCCTACTTTGGGGTTTAATCTAATGCCCTCCTCTCTCCCACTTTACTCTCCCATGCCAACAAGAACAAATGTTCTCAATAGGCCACTACTGTGTGTGCTTCAGGAGTAATTTCTATGGCAGCAGCTACAGGGAAGCAGTAACTCTCTGAGAGTATTTAAGGCCAGGCTGGATGAGGCACTGAGCAACCTGATCTAGTGGGAGGTGTCCCTGCCCATGGCAGGGGGGTTGGAACTAGATGATCTTTAAGTTCCATTCCAACCCCAACCATTCTATGATTCTTACTCCATCTGGTTCAGTGCAGGGCAGTGACAGAAAGTTTTTCTTTTAAACAATAATATCATCTATTCCCTCTTTCCTGAAGGTTTTTATCCTCCACCAAGATTTATTCATGTAGAATCTACTGTCTCAGAGCTGTAAGGGAGTTGTCCCCTATGGAGAAACACACCTGATGCCCCACACTGTTGTGCATGCACAAAAAAAATCCTGTAACTTTTCCCAACTGGAAAGGGGTTTTTCATCCCAGAGACTGGCACCTTTACTAAAACATTTGTCTAGTCTGTGTTTTAGGAGTTCTGGGAGAAACTCCTCCTCCTCAGCCTGGTTTGCCTGGATTCTCACCAGCTATAGATTTTCTCCTCTCATCCTTTCAGATGGCAGCAGATGGTGGAGTTCCTACGCAAGGAGCTGTCGATAGAATGTTAAAAGGCATCACATAGCAACACATGGGAGCTGCACATTTAATTTGTGCTGCACCACCAAGATGATCTTAAAAAGAGCTGGAGCACACTTATAAAATTAGCACTGGCTGAAACTGCAGAAACACTATCAGGGAGTCTTGTCAAAGCCCACGGCTTGATGAGAGTTTACCTCCCAAACTGCCAGCCAAATCACTATTCTGACTACAAATAACACTCATCTAAGAGAAAAGGCATTTCAAACTCTGTCCTGGGAGATACTGATCCACTGACATCTGTTGGAGATTTTAAGGGGTTACTTACACATTTCTGGCTTTTTTTTGGGTCCATAGCTGAGCTCAAGAAGTACAGTGGCCAAATGCAGAAATTTTTATTTCTTTTACTTAGGACCATCCCTGACCTATTAAATATCACTCTTTTCATGACAGAGGTTGCCAGACTAAACCAGTAATGTGAGGCAGGTTTTAAGTAGTTAAACAGATTATGTATCCTGTAATTCCCAAGTGAGCTTCCAAATTTGAAAAGCTACTCAAAAAGTGAATACTGTGAAGAGAAGGCTGCCTGAGCTGAGCATTGCTGCATTAGCATTAAGGAAGGGGCTCAGTGTTGGCTTGAGTTAAACACAGCACCAGTTCCAGCAGGGGGGAGGAGAAGACCTGAGTCTGCTAATTTGTCTGGGAGATAAATACTAATGTGAATAAATCTCTTGTTTAACCAAAGTCTGCTTTATGATATAGTTGCAACACTTCAGAGGCTCAATCTCCAATCTTTAATGTCTTTCTCCAGTATAATTATAGAACTCCTATGTGAACTTCTGTGCTGTCACAACAGTGCACTTCATGTGCCAGGAGGGAGGCTGTCAGGATTTCTTTATAAGGAACTTCACTTGCAAACCCAGCTAAATCTTAGACTTCGGTTATCTTTTCTTCTTCCTAGAGATGCATTTTCCTGATCTGTAACTGGACAAGCCAGATGATCAATTTATTACTACAGCTGCTAACACCAGGCCACTCCATCTTTGTGCATTTATTTCAAGAACTGTCAGGCCACTAAAAGCTGACATTTTCTCAGGAAGGAATTAATTCAAACTGTCATTTTTTTCAAACAAGACAAACCATTAAGGCTGCATTTAGGAAAACCCCAAAACAAACACTCACTAGATAAAGGTAATAAATAGAGCTAGATATAACATAGGAATTCTTTCCTGTGAGAAAGTGGTGAGACACTGGAAGAGGTTGCCCAGAGGGGCTGTGGATGCCCCCTCAATCCCTGGAGGTGTTTAAGGCATGATGAGGAAGAGGCACTGAGCAACCTGGTCTGGTGGGAGGTGTCCCTGCCCAGGGCAGGGCTGTTGGAACTAGATGAACTAGATGAACTAGATGGTCTTTAAGGCCCCTTCCAACCCAAACTATTCTATGATTCTATGACAGTGAATATTTTCTTCAGAATACTTTAAGAGAATATTCAGACAAGAAAATCCACCAAAAAAAAAAATCTTACAGAGATTCCTCTTCAAGCTGAGCCCCTGATAGATAAATGTTACAGCATGGTTCTTCCACATGTATCACAAGCAGTCACCTAAATTCAGCAATCTCCATAGAAGTAAGCAGAAGAGTCAGGGCCATCCAGCAGTGAGATTAGCTTTTCATGCTCATCAGGGCAATGGCTGGCAGGCTGGTGTCAGAGCAGAGGACTACAGGGACACCCTCCTCCCAGAACACATGATGATAGGGGGTGAACCTCCTAGGATGTGGAGAATAAGTTGGGGACCAAGCTGCTAGAGAGCAGTGTAGGGGAAAGGGACCTGCAGGTCCTGGTGGACAGCAGGATGACCATAAGAAAGGTTCTCATCTCTACTCTGCCCTGGTGAGACCACATCTGGAGTATTGGGTCCAGTTCTGGGGTCCTCAGTTCAAGGACAGGGAACTGCTGGAGAGTCCAGGACAGAGCCACGAAGATGATTAAAGGATTGAAGCATCTTCCTTAAGAGAAAAAGCTGAGGGAGCTGGGTCTCCAGAGGATAATGAGGAGTGACCTCATTCATGTCTATAAATATGTGAAGGGAGGATGTCAGGAGGATGGNGGACAGGGAACTGCTGGAGAGTCCAGGACAGAGCCACGAAGATGATTAAAGGATTGAAGCATCTTCCTTAAGAGAAAAAGCTGAGGGAGCTGGGTCTCCAGAGGATAATGAGGAGTGACCTCATTCATG
>VZTY01014974.1:0-24808 GCA_013400935.1 Turnix velox
ACCTCAGTCTGTAATCATGCCTGTCTCGACTTTTTATGTAATACTTCATAGATGGCTTAGGAAACTGCTTAAAGGAGAAGAGACTGGAGGACTGGTTAATAGTATTGCCTAAAAGTTATAGTTACTTTATTTTAAAAAAACCTGCTCCACACACATATCCATAGCTTGCTCCATTTTCATGCAATAGTATACATTGATATTATTATACCATTGTGTCCTTGTCAGCCTTTGAGTACATTCAGATGTGCAAGTTTCCTACTTTTGATGTTCCCTTGTCCTGAAATGAGTAAAGTACTAGCGTGTTTCTTGACAATTTAGTAGGGGACATACATCAGAATCTTTTCATTCTGAGTAATTATTATTTATTTTTTCTTTTGTGAACAAGAAATATTCTCTTCCCTGTTTCTTGAGCTTGCTTATTTTTAATATGTTATATTTAAAGAGTGTTTTCCCCTGGTATCTTTAATGTTCTTTCAAGCAACAGGAGAATCCTAGAATGGTTCTGAAGGTATTTCAGAATGTTTTCAGTCTACTGTATGTACATGAGAAAAAAAAAAAAAGGTTTCTAAGAGACAGTACTGTCATCATAAGGATACATACGGAAGTTTTTTATGTACATCAATTAATTTTCAGCACTCAAGGCACATTAAATAGTCTATATGAAAAGTCAGTTACATAGGGAGCACAGGAAATCCTTAAGCAGCACTCAAGAGAAGTGAATGGTGACATTTTAAGGTGACAGAGCCCATCAGAGAGAATATGCAAACACAGGTGTGTAGTTAAAATTTACATTAATTTAGCAGATTAAAGCATTAAAATAATAATATATATCAGTAATTACAGCAATAATGCCTCACAGTTTCTGGCAGTAAAAGCCTTTAATGTAGATTTAAAAGATATTTGAAGGAAATATTCATTATGTTGTAGTCATTGAAGAAAATATTTTAATCTCAAAGTGAGTCCTTCAGTATATGAAGGAAATAAATAAAATACATGATTTTACACTAAGTGACACTTGGGTATTGCCTAGAAAATTTCTTGCTACTAGCTGTGGGCATGTTTTCCTTTGTTTCAAGAGCTCTGGATTTTATGTCTGCTACAAGATCTACTTATCTTGTAACTTTTTATCCATGAGACTGATCCTCTCTGGGATTTTCCACATACCTGCTACATAAGCATTCCCAATCCTCATCCATTTCCTACCCCACCCGACCTTTTCCCTCATCTTTTCCCTTTCTTCTAGTAGCTAGTTATGCATGCCCATATTAGAAGTCCTCAAGAAATGACTGTACCACTACCTTTTTGTTACAGTGGAACTTCACAGTGCAAGATAAATTCTAGTTTATTGATTTGGTGTTCTGTTAGTCTGTTTGACAGAATCAGACTATTTATGGCAACTGCCACGAGTCTTTGAAAAGCTTTCAATACATCTTGGAGTTTAAGGAAAAATGCAAGACCTATGGGTCACTTGTGTTTGTAGAACTTCTTGAATTATGATGTTGAATTTATTGTTCATGTTTTTGGTCTTACAACACCTAAAGCTGGTGAAGTAATTAATCATGACAATGTTAACCCACAGTCATAAAAATGGAGTATTTTTTCCATTGCTCTGTATGCTGCTTATCTCTTTCCTGTCCTTCAAGGCTATGGCTCCATGTATCATATTGCAATGTAACTTCTAGATCTTAGACTGGTGTTTTTCATTCTCCTGAGATACAAACAGGGATCTCTGATACAGAATCATAGAATGCCTTGGGTTGGAAGGGACCTTAAAGATCATCAAGTTCCAACCCCCCTGCCATAGGCAGGGACACCTCTCACTACATCAGGCTGCTCAGTGCCTATCCAGCCTGGCCTTAAACACCTCCAGAGAGGGAGCACCCACATCCTGTCTGCGCAACCTGTTCCCGTCAACACCCTCACAGTAAAGAATTTCTTTCTTATATCTAGCCTAAATCTCCCTTCTTCCAATTTACATCCATTATTCCTAGTCCTTCCATCACGTATCCTATTAAAAAGTTCTACCCCAGCCTTTCTGTAGGCCTCTTTCAGGTACTGAGAAGCTACTGAGAAACAAATTAAATGACTGCTCTTGTACAGGCCAAACAGCGCCAGCTCCATCAGCCTGTCCTCATAGGTCAGTTGCTCCTGCCCTTTGATCATCTTTGTGGCCCTCCTCCTGACCCGCTCCAATAGCTCGGTGTCCTTCTTGTGTTGAGGGCTCCAGAACCTGGACTCAATACTCCATGTGTGTCCTCACCAGTGCTGAGCAGAGGGGCAAAATCACTTTTCTTGACTGTTGATGCAGCCCAAGATTGGGTTGGCCTTCTGGGCTGCAAGCACACACTGCTGGCTCATGTTGAGTTCTTTCATCCACTGACACCCCCAAATCCTTCTCTTAAGAGATGCAGTCGAGCCACTCTCCACCCAGTCTGTATCTGTGCTTGGGTGCCCCAGCCCCGGTTTCTGTTTCCATCAGCAGTTTTAAGGTATTTTGTAAAAGCAATGAGAGTATGCTTCTCAGAGTTCTTTCTACATGGGTTTTTTTCCCTCTACTTGTGCTTTATAGCATTAAGGGAGGTGTTGAGCTACAAATCACCTTGTCAGACTGCTGTCTTAGCTTTGCCTCAGTAGTTAGGAGTGAAGTTCCTTGTACTGGTAATGACATGTCAGTTATTGTAAAGTAGTTATTTGGAGTAATATTTCTTTAAAAGTAAGCTCTATTAGTAGAAGTCCAAATTATTTTTTTCTTGTGAATTTAACTTGCATATTGATTGCTGTAATTACTAACACTTTCTTATTAACACATTTTCTATCCATGAATTTTACTTTTTTCTCAGCTGTTGCTCAATTGTTCTGTTCCCTAAAAATGACAATGGACAGGACTTTCCTCTTCATTGCCTTTTCATAGAACTTACAGAACTGTCACTTTTCTGATTTTGGACAACTGCCTTGTGTTCTGGGACCTTTAACTCATAGTTCCTGGAATAGGTCTGTGATGCTCAATTTGTTATTCTCCCCTCAAATCGGTCTTGTTTTTCTCCAATCACAAAGTTACCCCCTGTAACTTAACCATCTCAACATCTTGTATTCTGCTTTCCCTCTGCAACTCTCAGCAGAAGCAATGCCTAATTTTGCTCTTAAATTGTTGAAGACTATTTTGTGTCATGGTATACTTTAGTGAAACTCAGAGTGCATTTATGCTGTTCGTAATCTGTTCGTAATTACAACTTCTGAGCACCATTTTCTATTTTTCATTAGGGCAGTGTGTTTAAGTGCAATGTTAACTGGTCAGAATATTCCAACCAAATCGTTACAAACTCTTACATGATGTGCAAGGAACAGGTGAATTTAATCTCTGTTTTCCTCTCTTCCTCCCCAGTAGAATGAGCTAGAGTCTTCCAAGCTGGAGCGGGTATAACTCCTTTTCTTGGCACTCTTGGTTAGTCTGACCTTGCTCTATTTGAACAGAACTGGCTCAGATGTAGAATCATGGAAGTGACTCTTCTGAAAAATAGTTGTTGGTTTTGGACAAGATTCTTGTCTTTGATACCATTCTCTAGAGGTCTTGCAATGTCCTCAGCCTCATGGAATTTTAACATTTGATCTGCTTCTATTGTAATATGCAGATCAGTAACCAAAATATTAAATTTTAGTTTAAATAATGGTGGAATGTAACTTAATACATCCTCCTGATTTTGAGTTAAAACTTTCCATGCATGGCTTTTCCAGTTGCTTTTACACCCAGGTGTAAACTGTAACTGTTTGGACATTTGCTGTGTAAATGTGTTATGAAATTAATTTCAAGGACCTTTGGCATAACATGCCACCCTCTTTCTCCCTTATCCCTGAAGTCTGTAGCACCATTACAAAGGCTAGCTGACCTAATACAATTTGTTTTTTGACAGATCTGTGTGAGCTGTTACCTGTCTCTGGTGTTTTTTCCTAAGTGCTATGGCATGCTATGATTTGTTGCTGTACTTTTAACTTGATCTATTGGAATATGGAGTGAAATAGAACATATCCCAGGTTTACTTTTCAGGAGTGTTCTGATAAACATTTTGACTGTTCTGATTTCCTGTGACTCTTCATCTTAAGATTATTTGTTTACTGAAACAGACTTATTTCCTCTGTGTTGTTTCCTCATCAAATGGAAATTAATAATTATGATCATGGTTTATCTGTGGTTTAGGGATGTGTATAAATGAATTTAGGTCCCATACAATGCTTCTATTCTGTGTTATCTTTCTGCAGTGTACAGAAGAAAAAACAACATCAAAATGTAAAGTAGTTCTTCTTGAATGTGCTTCTCTGTGCTGCTGTTTCCTCTACACAGAACAAAAAAATCCTTTAAAAAATATGCTGCAACTTCTTCACCTCTGAAAAGCCTCTCAAAATTTAAAATATATATATATATATGTTTATATATATATATATATATGTTTTTTAATAATTTCTGGATTAGAGGCTTTGTTTTTTGTTTAAGAAAAAATTTTTTAATAAGATGTTTTGGATTATAGTAATGGAGAAGGAGCAGCAGATGGGAATAGTCAGATAGGGGAGCTAATGCTCTGTAGTGTATCTGCCAGCATTGGAGAGTAAAGAGTAAGAGCAGCAAAGTAAAAGGGAAGAGCAAAATGCATTAGTATTAATTTTTTTTTCTACAGTAGCTCTTTGATGTTGGAGTTGAAGTGCCTTTTGAGCAGGCTTTAAACAGTAGAAATTCAACTTCTTGAATTTCTGTGTTTATAATCAGAGCACTTCTGTAAGAGATGTGCTGATATCACTATCATGCTTTCTTCAAAAGCATGTAGCTCGGTAGTGGGATAGTTGTATAAATATTAGCAGTTTATCGCCTTAAAAAAAGTGTTTTAGGACACTTTTTTGGACATGGAAGATCCCAAAGTCAGATTTGGATGAATGGGACTAGTTTGTGCTTTTTCATAGGGCAATTGTAGGCTGAAGAAAATACTTGATATGCATCCAGCTATTAAAAGGCTGTGACTACAGTTACCCATTTTGGTACCAGAAGTATAAACCAAAAAGTACTGATGGTGTTTATGGCTTTGAGTTTCAGAGGCATCAAATATTTCTTCCTTTCTCAAAAAGAATGAGGATAAATGCTTAAAAGTGGAACCTGATTTTACTATGTGAAATCTTAAGCCAAACTAAAACAGCAACTAAATCCAAATAGACTGTAGTTTGCATTTATGAAGGAGATATTTCTGATTTTTATTGTAGTTTCCTGCTACTTAAATCTTATATATCTCATTGCCTGAAAATGAGTAGTGCTTGTCTTCTAAGGTGATGGCAAAGGTCAGAAATGTTACCTATCTAAGTGGGAAATAGTGCTTCATTGCCAAACTAAGCTGGAAATATATATGCTATCTCTTAGCTCCAGCCTTAAAGTCATAATATAAATAAATTTATATGTGGAAGGGTTTAGAAGTCAGGTGTCTTTCTTTTTTTCCCACAGAGTGCTAGAGTTTGCCAAAATATATGGTCACAGATGTATACCACTAGCAGCTCAAAAAAGTAGGTTACTCTCATCCTAAAGTCTTTAATTTCAGAGGAAGTAATAGATTTCTCAGTTTAATCATTATGTTTCAGAACATAGACTTAAGTGAAATAAAATGTCAGCTTTATCATAGAATTGACTATTACTTTTTTAAAAAATAGTTTTGGCTCCAAACAAATACCCCTTCACACACACCCCCCCCATTGCATTTAGGTTTATGGCTACTTCTTGTCATTGGCTGTAATTATGTATTAGAGGAAGACAGTCCTTAGGATACCTCTCAGATGTACTAACCTCATGGGAATCCATTTTATCCAATAGGTGGTACTCTTCAGGCCATTGCACTGCAGCCCAGGGATTTGGTATGCCCAATGCCAGGCCTGTTTGCAAAGTAATGTCTTTTGCAAAGCATTTGTGCTAGCTGGCTGTGACCCAGAATAAAAAGCAACCTGAGTGTTCTAGTGAGCTAATATTTTGAGGGCTGGGCAAATGGGGTGAGTTAGGCTTGAAGTGAGTTGTAATATTCTCTTACTGGCTTCTTAAGTAAAGCTTGATTCACAAGACAGTATAAACACATAAATCTAAGAGGGAGAAGTGTTGGCTGGAAGGAGGAGAAAACATAAACGTGCCATCTTTTTGTGCATTGGTAGGATGGATGGGTGAGGAGGGGTCTTTTTATCCTTCTCTAGTGGATCTTTGGACTATAAACATGACTTTTTTATTCATCATCAAGAAAACTAGCATTTTGCTGCAGTAATTCTAGTTGTATGTATTAATTTGCACATATGGTGTTGGGGATGTTCTATAAAATTGTGGAATTAAGTCATAAAAATGATTAAAGAATATATAGCTACTGGGGATGTTCCTTTTCACCTTCATAAATATAATGACCAACAGTTTGTAAATGATGCAAAATGCTAATTAGAAGTTTTAATTAGGTAATCATCTCAGTTTGATTAGAAACAGATGCTGGTTATCTGCAGAAATCTAAATGGACCCTTAGAAGATAGCTTTTATTGCTTAAAATTGACTTGTGGAACTGAAACCAAACTAAAAAAAATCACTGAAGTAAAACTTAAAAAATCACAAATTGTACAGCTACTTCTGCCGTCTTTAGTACACTAGAGCAGTGTGATTCTTATTTAATAGCTTTATGCCACTCATCATTTGAGTTACATATGACCTTTAGAGTCCACTTTAAGGTTGAATCCCTCTGTAATGGGTACTCTACACAACTTTATGTTCTCTTCATGCTTTGAAAAAATTACCAGCTTTGAAATAAGAATTGCAAAAAAGGCTGCAATAAAAGAGGTGATGAATAAAAACGTTCTTCCTCCTAATGAAGCCGCCATAACTTTGTAGATAGTTTCAGGGTGTCAGGTTTGAAAAGCGGAAATCTTTCAAGGACTAACAAGAATCAGGTTATTAGTGAGGGTATTTCATAGGAAGTATTTTCTCCTACCATTTACGCAAGCACACTTAATTGTTTTGTTACAGCTGTTTTGTTGAAGAAAAATGGTTTCCTTAGAGGCTCTTGTTCCTTGAGCATTAGCTTTTTCACATGCTAAAATATAATTCTACTCTTTATTTCCTCAGTCTTCAAAGTTACATTCTTCTGCCTTGCTGGCAGCTTTATTATTATTTTTTAAAGTTGATTTTCTTTTGAGAACACTAAAGATGACATCAAGACGCGGACAGGGTAACCATAAGCCTTATAGATGTAGCTGCCTTGGGTATTTGATATGGATCTATGAGATCACTTCGATGGAGGGGTTTTGCTGAGCTGTTTCTTCAAGTTTAAAATTTAAATGCTCTTCCTATCACTTCCAAGAGAACTGTTGCATTTTATTGAGTTTTTTCAGTTTTCCATCTGAGAAGGAGGTAAGTTTTGTTTAATGTCCATTTAACTGCATGGAAGTGTTAGTCAACCAATTTGTTATTCTGCCCCATTTGGACAAGAAACCAAACCACTCTAGCACATCCTTTTTTATGGAAAGGAAGGACACTTAAGTTTCTTTTCTGTTTTTGTGATTGGAGACTGGGTACCTCTTGCATGCAAGCCTAGGCTTGGCTCCTGACCATCTGTAATGGCTGTCTTGACTTCAGCCTTGTGTGTATTGGAGCACATGTCCAGTTTAAGTAGGACAGTGTCACATGGTGTGTTATACATTTGTGACCTCTCTGACCCACTGTATTTTGGGAAGGTATTCTGTGTTCCATAACATTGAATCCCTTTCAATTGGGGAGTGCTTCCATTATGCTTTATCAAGAGCATGATGTACAGATATTTAAGAGAGTTGTTGCATGTAATAGAGTATCATTGGTGGTGTATTTACAAATTAAATTATTTTTTAGCTTATGTTAGTTGGAAAAAAACCCACAGAAAGCCTTAAAGTAATTTAGTAACAACCTCTTTATTTTAGATTAGTGAAGACCTGAAAAATGAATTATCAAATGAGTTGTGTGCATCAACCCCTGGCCTCAGCGTGAATAAAGTAAAAGAGCAAATGTTCTATAAGGTGAGTAAAAATTGATAAGTTCGAGAGATTTGCATTCATTCTCTTTTGGTTAAACTTGGATTTACTAAGTCAACATTTAATTTCGAATCTTTGCATTTTGCCTGGGTAGAGCTTTGTTAAAAGACAGAGTATTGAATGTTAGGAGTTGTAAACATTTTTAATTTGATGCCATTCCACAGTGTGGTTTTTTTTCTATCTCAGGTTGAACTTCCAGATGCCGTAGATCTATTTAGAGCCAGAAGAGTGTTTATTAAAGATGGTTTTGCATATGTGCCACTTAAGGAGATTGATGCAATTGTTGTGAATAACTACAGGACAAAATTATCTAAAGCACTGGCGGTAAGTCTGATAAAGTTTGAGTTTTACAACTTTAATTGCACTGTTTTATGATACTCCTTGGCAGTAGTAGCCTTTTGGATTTTTAAGTTTTTCTGTTTCCCTCTGGAGAATACCAGCAAACAAGTAAAAAATTCTGATAGCACTTTAAAGAAGTTCATGCAAAGCTGAGAATTGAGTAATTTTAAATAGAATTTGGCATAAGATATGCATTGTATAGAAATTTCTGCTAGAGGATTTTAGAATCTTTTACTACATACAGTAACATGCCGTGTTGTTCAAAATGTTATCTTGATGCAACAACTACTTTTTCTCTTGGTACCAGTCTTCTGTGTCACAACATTTTGCAACAGTTTTTGTTGAATCAAGTGAAATAGTGATTTGTTTTTCTTTTTAGTCAAAACTGCTATGTGGATAAGTGAACATGTCAGGCAAAAATGAAATCCTCATTGTATCAGTCTTTGAGGTATCAAATTTAGTTAGGAGTCTTAGTGGCAACTACTGTATGTGACTGTTCCTCTGTAAGTAATTCAGTGCTCAGTTTAGGAGTTGGTAGTTTTATAGTATTGAGCTCTTCATGGGGTTTACAAGATGGTGATCATGTATAATACACAGAATTTTGCTTCTGGAAAATGTAGCATTGCGTAACATGAAGGCAGTTTGGATTGCTTCTAAAAAGAAATGTTTTCAAAGCATTATATTGCTTTGTTACATTAATATCAAGGTTGACCATGAACATTTAGTAAAGAAACAGTTGAAGTAAAAATGCTTTCCTTTAAAAAGTTGGCAATATGCTAATTACAATATGTTAATTTTTGAATTTGTTAATTTTGAAAATAACTGGAGTCTATGGGATTGTTTAGTATGTGGATAAAATCATGATACTCTTAGGTGAGCATTTCCATAAGAACTCTGAAGTTGTATTAAAAATATAGAAAATATCCTTATTTCATTTGATGCACAATGTTCTTGCTGAAAGCTTGTAGTGTTTGTGTGGGATGAGAAAACAATGAATGTATTCTATAGAAATGTAGCTAAGTGGAGAGGTTATATGCATATTGTTAAAATACTTCTGAGAAGCTTCATGGAATTTGGGAATTTGCTTTTTTTGTGAATAGCTGAGGAGAAGCCTGAAAAACAGACTACCTCAGTTTGAGGAAAAATATCTAACAAACACACTGTGTTACATGCAATTAACCTGGATTACTTAGGTAAAGCTAATAAGTACTTCATATTTAAGAAATACTTCTTTATGTTATCCTCTGTAGACATGGTTTAGTAATTTTAACACTGATCAGCATAGAAAAATATCTCCAATAGAGCTGCGTTAAGTTATTGCAGTATTTCAGATTTGCATTAGTTTTTACTTTTAATGCCGATCTTTTGTTTGTTAAACCTCACCATAGTTTCAGCATGAGGAATAAAAGTTTAGTGATTTCTATCCTTTTCTACAGGTGCTGATTAAGTTTGTGGGGTTTCGATTACTGATTCTGTTTACAAAACGATCTTTAGTAAGCTGTTTCAGCTAATTTTAGCCAGCAAGGTGCACTGCTGAAAGATGCCAATAGTATTATTAAACTGAGGTTATGGAAATGAAGGCCGTAAAGCCAGTGTGTTCTACTGAGGTCAGTGTAATGTTAGTCTGTTACTCTGAACATGGGCATGTGATGCTTGGGAACTGGATAATTACTGTAGGTTTCCCTGGAACAAAACTGTAATCATAGATTGCATTTCAGTTGAAAGTCTAGTGGTGGCAATAGTTTCTGTTCCAACACATACAAATCAGTGAGATAATCTTTAGCCACCTACCTTCTTTCCTCGGCCTTATCAGAAGAGGCACATTTCAATGGAAGTTAGGACACAGTGGCACAATGATAGCACAGAGGTCTTCGTGACTTTGCACAGAAGTTGTGCACTTAATTAACAAGTAATTGAGCCTTGAACGACATCGCTGATTTGTTACTTGATTTGTCTCTTAATGAATGTATTTGATAACATTGCCACTTTGGTGGGCATTACTTGTGTGCTTTTGGGAGTATGTTTTAGTGTTTTTGCAGCACCTGTGTCTTCAGATCTCTGCACTTTCTAATGTGTAATCCTTGATTTATTAGAATTTGAGAACTAAGGATCTAAATGTGTGATAATCTGAAGTAGGCTTGAATGCTATTTCTAAAGATGGGATTTGTATTTCGCAGGATCATGAAGTCATACTTCTGTGGAGTAGTTTGACTTTGTCTAGTCCTTGTTATAAGCTTCTAATGGACAAAGTACTGATAGTGGAAAGACAGTCTTTCAGGCTTGTAGATTTGAGGAATCTTTCTTACAGCTCATTAGTGATTCAATTCATCAGTGTTAAAGCAGCGAAGTTTTACAGTGTGAATTATTTGTGTAATGTCATTGGTTATTTGTAATCTGATACATGTTCTGCCTTTCAGAAGTTGTTTGGTGCTACTCCAAGGAATAGCACATACAGGATTTTTGGAAGGAGTTATCTCCACACAGAAATTATTTTTGAGGAAGGCCTACTCCATCTTTTGCACAATGCTCTGAAGCTGTGACACTTCATAGGAAGTGTGCTTGTGCTGCAGCTGCTCTTCCTAGGTCTTCAAAGCATTAAAGTGGTCACCTGCCCTTGTCACGTTGCTCACTGCATTGCAGTCTCATGTTGCCACCATCCTGGATGTTACAGGGTGAGACTACACAGGGTTGCAATATGATGATAGTGAATTGATGTGTTGATTCTGAGCTTTGAGAGAACAGTAGTACCATAGTGCTGACAGTAGTAACTCATAGCATTAAATTTAAAGAACTTTTATGTTGACCATCGCCAATTCAACTTAGTCAGAGTTATGCTTTAATCGCTTGCTAGTCAAGCCCACCGAGCAATCACATGCTTGGTTTCATCCTTTAAAAGTAAGTTTGACATCTCAACTATGTGGCCTTGAGGCTTAATAATAGGGGGAGTTAATACTATGCCAGTCTTCTTGACAATTGCAAGTGCAAGTAGTTAATTTTGTTTGCCAAATCAATACTTCAAAACCTTCTTTCTGTTTATCTGTTCAATTCAAAAGTAAATAATTTTCTTTGTGCCACTAATGATGCCACTGTAGGGAGCCATAATATTTTCTGTATAAATTATAATATTAGGTCTGGAGTTGTTTTCTAACTTAAAATTCAAATTGCATTGTATTTTCTTTGAGGGATTCGCTGCATTTACACTAATACACAAATAAGCAGTGATACTATGCTACAGTTATAGACATGTAATAAACTTAGGCAATGAAATTTTTGGCAGTATATTGCCAGCTCTTCTCATTTGAGGACATTTTTAATTTCTAATTTCAAATCTGAAGAATTGGCTTAGCATTGCAGCTCATACCCATCTTGGAGCTGTGTTTGTGCTGAGCACTATACAAAAGAGGATGACTCCTGAGAAACACGAAATGGGATAGAAGGGGCTGATGAGTCATCAGCTGGGACTGGCTTTTATCAGCTGTGCCCACACATAATTGAGAAAATGAGTTAATATTACATCAGCAGGTGTCTGACTTATTGAACATCTGTTTGCTTCTACAATTCCTGCACTTTGTGGTGAACTGCTGCAGGAGTAGGGCTGGATGACGTCTCCCACTGGCCAGAAGTGCTGCAGTACTGACTGTGACCTTCCCTGTAATGGTCAGTCCCCAGAAATGACCTTATTTCTGAAGAGATGCCTAGGTTTTTTAACTGCTTTTCATAGAATCATGGAATCATAGAATAGTTCGGGTTGGAAGGGATCTTAAAGATCATTGAGTTCCAATCCATCTGCCATTGGCAGGGACACCTCCCACTAGATCCCATTTTTCCAGCCAAGGTAAATACTCTGCTCGGCAGCCAAGAAGGACAACAGTTAGAACAACCTCATCCACCACAGCTGTTCTGCTGCCTTTTTCTTACCTCCTCATTCTGTAGACGACCTCACTACCAATGTAGGCGTGCGGTACCTTCAGCGACTCAACTGAGTTTTACAGAGCTTTACAGAGTTCCTTCACCTCTAGGAAAGAGTATGGTCTTCCTGGCAGGAAAGTAAGAAGGGCTTTGTGTGAGGATCTGCTGTCACAAGCAAGGAGGGCCCCTACTAAGAAACACTTCTAATTGTATAAAATACTTGTCTCACACTGCTTGATAATGCCTGTCTCAGTAGACTTTCTGTGAATGTGTTCTAACAGAGGATCCAGTAATGTTGGTACTGAAACCTGTAAGAGAGACAGCTATTTCAAGCTTATGCACCAACACAAGCAAATTGCCAAAGAGTCTCAAAGAACACAGAGGTGACTGTCAAGGTACCACAGGTTAGCAGGGAAGGAGTAGCAAATATTTTTATTAATCATAATATGAAGTGTGGACCTGAAAAACATTGAGCATTTCACCTCCTAAGGCAGGCCATAGCACATTCAGCAACTCTGCTGCAAGGCTAGACCATGGACATGAGATCTGTTCTGCTTGGAGTTGGGAGATGGTGAAATCTGGAGAGAAGGAGGAAAGTTTGGCTTGGGAGAGAGGAGAGGAAAGGTGTTGTTTTAATGGTTGGTCCGTTTCCTACTTCTGGAGTCTATTTTAATTGATAGTAAATTACAGTCATTTTCCCCAAGTTGGATTTGTTTTGCTTGCAGCTGTAATTGGCAAGCAATTTTTCTAGCTTCATCATGATCCATGACCTTTCTCATCCTATATACTCCTGTGTCACAGTGAGGAGTGGGAATGAACAAGCAGATGGATGGGAGTTCGGCCTTTAAGTTGTGGTGCGTTAAACTTGGCCGTTCTGTTAATTTTCGCTCTGTAGGCTTGTGGATCTGCTGAGATATAGCAAAATAGAAAATTCAGTACTCTGGTTCCAGCTCATGCAATTGTATTGGTTTCTGTGTTTCCTGCAGTCATCATTTAAAGCAGTTCTTGCATTAATTCCAGAAGTGGGGATAATAGGTACTGGGATACCTGACTTCAAGTGGGATGGTGCCATTACTGTTTGCATCAACTACAATTAATCATTACGTCATTGTTAATGAATGTTACAGTTCAGAAAATGTTTTGTGCTAAAGTTCTAGTGCTGCTTGAACACTACATTTTAAAGCTACATTTATGAGCAAATACTTGAGAATATATAAATATTCCTTGGTTGTGTGGTATCTTTTATTGCAAGTTTGGAGAGTTTATTCCAAAGTCATACATATGTTACAAATTATGGATGATGGCATAGCTGAATTTTCTATTCAAATCCAGCTTCTGTTTCTCCATGTTGAGCCTAGCAATTGAAATAATAACTTGACTAATTTTTTAATTGTAACTCTACTGCATAAAGTTGCTTTTGTGAAAATATTTTGTCAGAACATCATACAGGATCTAATTGTCCACAGATTAAAATATCGACTGAAACAAATGTAAAATGGTACCATAAGAAATCAAGATTCCAATATTAGTATGTAAAGTCTTGATAGCATGTGTTTTTCCTTAAGTCAGTGCCCTTTTTTTTCACTCTGCAGTATGATCTTGTGTAATGCCATTAAATATCTAGAAATCAAATTGTTACGTTTTGAGGATTTAGAGAACACGGAGGTCTTCCTTTTGTGATAATTTTTATACACTTTTTATTCCTTTCCCTACTTGGAATGTAATTTTCAAAACTGTTAGGAATGTGGATCAAGCAAGCTTCTAGTTTTACTAATATTTGTAATGATTTATCTTGAAAAATTAAGTCTTGATCAAATATGCTATTGAAGTTGATGTATGGTATGTACCTGCCTGTTTGGAAAAAGTATCAGTACACATAGCACCACCTGCATGACATTTTCTTCCAGAAACATCTACATTTTCAAGCAGTGAAGCAGACAGCTTTCTGTAGTGGCATTAATGTTGAGAAAGTATGATTGATGATGTTCTTGTCACTTGAAATTTATTTCAGGTGTTGTGTTCCCAGTGTTAACTTAAAGTAATTCACTGTAATATAAATGGATGATTTTTATAATATGCACATACAAGGTTAGTAAGGTAATAACTGACAGTGCATGGTAAAAAGTGATTGCAGTGACTTTGTCCTCTGAATCTCAAGGATCAAAGTTTTCTTTTGAGAGTTTTGCAGAGAAGCAGCTTGTCTTAATTTCTGAGTAGTGTTGTAAGGTCATCATCTAATTAATAAAATAGTGATATTTTGAGTGGGTGAAGTGAAATCAAGGGAAGTGACTTTGATCATGTCATTGTGTTGGAAAGTCCGTATGCAGAATGGTTTTCTGCAAGACAAGGAAACTCACTGGACTTTTCTTTGTAGACCTTTGTTTTGCCATAGCCCCTTAACTGTCCTCCTTTTGGTTATTTTCTGAAATCCATGCTTTAGTGTTCCATCTTCTGTACTAATTGAAGTAAATTTGTTCTTTTTAGGGATAAAGTAATTGCATAAAGTAATTATAAATAGTATTATGAGGCTATATGGAATTTGACCATATTCATTATTTTGTGTATTTCTTCTTTTAGCTATTGCTTACACTGCAAATTGAGTCCTTGTAATTTGTAGCAGATGCAAGAAGCAGTGGTCTCTGCACCATCCTGTTTGGTTTGATTTACATGGACATACATCCATCTTCAAATAATAAAGTTGTTTTATTAAAACTATGTAAAGCATGTGGAAGGCTTGTGTACCTGTTGGGGTGTTTCAGGAAAACTATTGACATAGAACATATTAGCAGGTAATACAATTTTATTTGTATTGTGTGATTGAAGCAATAACCTGGAAATGCCTCAGTTAATATCTTACCTGTTTAATGCCATCTGACAACAATTTATTAACATGCTAATTTGAGAAAAGTGCACTGTAAGAAAGAACTTTAATAGCGAACTTGATTGGTAAGTGAACAGAAATTTCTACTTCAGGATGACTCTTAGAAACTTGAATTTTTTTCCTGATTATTTTCTTATGGCCTTCTGTGACACAGAGAGTTGCAAAGTGATAGCTGTCTCTTAACAGGAGTTGGCTTACACTGGATTTAGTGACAAATTATTTCTTCAGTTGTGTTTTGTCTTTATCTTGAATAAGACTAGTTAAGTTTCTGGAAGTTAACTGGCAAGTGACCTAGCTGATATTTGCTGTGGACAGTGAATGGATCAGGATTTGAGTGACTGAATGAACCATGGAAGGTGCTGGTGAACATGAGTCTAACTTTTCTCAGATGTCTAGTGTTTCACTGTAGAGTGACACTGCTTTGTGTGTGTAATGGTTCTTGGGGAAACTTGATTCATGTATCTCAATAATGCTTACTTCTGTGAACATGGAGACTTGGATTTCTCACTCATCTGTACATTCATTATTTAAGAGTGAAGTTTCACCCACTTACTAGTTTTATGTGTGGTTCAAGAGACAATTTACCTACTGCTGACACATACAGTAAATCATAATTCTCTTGAATATATTGAGTCTTGCTTACAACTTGCAGGATTCTGTAAAGCAGCATAAATCTTAAATGTCCTTTGTCTAAATAAATTCTTACAAGTGATGTAGTAGCTTTTAGAACACACCAGTTACTCACAGGTCTTAATAAATGGATTCTTCAATTCATGGTTGTTGAAAAGCAGCATTGCTGCCTGTTTGAACAAGCATGGTCAAATCCTGACAGTCACATTTTTGTAACACTTCTGAAGAACACCCCACTGTTGTCCTAACTTTCAAATTATTCATGACTTTAAGCTTTGTAAGAGTTTATGCTGAATTTTCGATTCTTGTACAATATAAACAATACGCTTATTCGTGCTTGCCTCTTGGTCAAATCACTCTGGTAACTTATCACTTCTGTTAGACAAATTAAAATTTCTTCTATTTGAAAGCTCTGTGGAGTACATGCCTTTTTCCAGTTCTTAAAATTGGACTTTAACCTGCTCCAGCTCATCCTTTTTGTTAATCTCAAATCTTGTGTATTGGAGGATATATGGGGTTTCTTGGGCCTCCCCCAACCAGTTTCTTCATTACATTTTAGAGTGCTTGGCTTGGTTTTGTTTTTCAAAGTGGTAATTTTCTTGCTTTGCTCCCTTGCTAAAAGCTGTTTTGGAAATACAGGGAAGAGGAATTTAAAAAAAACTTTGCAAGGAAGTCCTAAGAAATTCTATGTGATGGAAAAATCTACATTCATTCACCATAGTGAAAACCTGGCTAGTGCATTGCACACTCTTGTAAACCTGCTCCACAATTATGCAAGAATTTACACCTTGTTTTTTAGCATGCAAAATACATGTTTGTAGGACTTTCTGTTGAGAATAGTCAAAATGATATGAGTAGGTGTTGCAGATGTTGAGAACAGCACTGAATCTTAGATTAAGTATTCAGTAAAAAAACTTGGGTCATGCAAGTTATTTTGGGATGTGAATTAACCTGTTGTGTCTTAAGTTTTGGCTACAGTTTGAATTAACAATTTGGATGAGCAGCAGAAAAGGCTGTGAAAAATAGAACGTAGAAAGATAGGAAGAAGATATGTTTTAAATGCTTAGTTCAAGTTTATGGAGCAGGCAAAAACAAGTGTGTTACATCATTAAAAATTTTGATGGCTGCCTTTCCAGTTTTGTAGATTGGAATTCATTTCATTCTTCCCCCCCACCTCCCATCCCATGAATCACTCTGTGAAGTATGAAAAGTGGATGTCTTCCCAAGTAAATTTTTCCAATTTCCTAAGAAGTGAATGTACATTGCATATATAATGTGAATATGTTTTTGTCATTCTTACTTATGATAAAGATCAGATGACTGTTGGTGAAAGACTAAATCTTAAATTCTTTTTTCAATCAGAAGGAAAAGTGGGAGATGAAACTTAGTAGCTCAAGGTCAGACATGAAATAAATTGGACAACTGATAGTTGTTGTATCAAATGAAATGTCATTAGTTACTGTGTAGTATCTTTCTAGAGATTTGAGCATTTCTTTAAGCAGTAAGTCTAAGAATGAAGTATGCTGAAGTCTTTTCTCAACGATATGTTTGCCAAAATGTGTTTAGAAGAAATTCTGTAAGATTAATTTTGAAAACCCACTATTTTTACCGACTGCACAACTCAAGTGTTTTAACTCTCTTAAGAAAAAAAGTAGCAGTATGCTTTTTGAACTTAATGAATATTTAAATATAGATAAAGTGAGTATTTTTAGAAATTCTAGTTGCTATCAATACAGCTGATTTCTGGGCAGTCTGATTTAAACTTGGCTTTAGTAGTACTGTGTCTGTGGATTACCCTACTTGGTTCACTCCATTCCCAGCAGGGACTTAATTTTGCAGCTCTGCCTCATGAAGCAGCAGATTCTTATACATGTAAATGTTTTCTATATCATCTTGTGTGTCTGCTAATATCTCATCTGTCTGAGGGATGAGCCACAAAACTACTGTAGTAGAGATGTTTTGTCCTAAAAATGGATTTCAAAGGACAGCAATGGATTTATTCAGCATCCAGGGCCAGAAGGAAGTCTCCCACTTTAAGTGAAATTTTGTAACACCCTGTATGTGCTACAAAGTTTTTTTTCAAAGGGCACCGAATTAGCTGTTCAGTGTCTGAGTTACTGTAGAAAAGCAGAAAATAACCTGAAATATCAGGGAAACAAATTAGTGAAGACATACAGTATCAATTTAGATGTAGCTTGTGAAAGATGTTTTTAGCCATAAATTTTTTGGTGTGCTTATGTAAACAGGTTCCTTTTAATGTAAATACTAGTATTTTTTGTTTGTAAGGATTGATGTTTATATTAAATAATCTATACTCTTGAACAAATAGCAGAAAGCAAACGTTCTTTATTATCTCTCACTAGTTAAGCAAAAAAGAAGCACTCTTGTAGAGCACTAGATATGTAAAACCCTTTTGTAACTGAAAACAAATACCTGTTTCTCAATAAAGGTAGATGATATGCTGTGCAACAGGATTTATGCTCAAGAATAAGAGCTATGAGTCTGTTTAGAGTATATTTAAGTTTAAAATCAGTCTTGTCTGCTACATACATTAGTGTTTTGCCTTGTTAGATATTTTAGTGAGTGGAAATTCTTTTGAAACATGCTTCTGGACTTTACTGGAATTCTCTAAGTTGTTAGATTGGTTTTGCTGAAGAAATCTTGAGGTTAGTCAACATTTAAATTTGGTATGTTGTCTGATCACAGAATAATAGAATATCAGGGATTTGAAGGGACCTCAAGAGATCATGTAGTCTATTTCCCCTACCAGAGCAGGAACACCTAGATCAGATCACACAGGAACACATCCAGAGGGTTTTGAATGACTCCAGAGAAGGAGATCCCACAAACCTCTCTGGGCAGCCTGTTCCAGTGTTCTGTCACCTTCACTGTGAAAAAGTTGCCTGTGGAACCTCCTGTGTTTCAGCTTGCACCCATTGTTTCCTTATAATAAATGAAGGATACTGGATAGGAGACATCTTGATGCTGATGGTTACTTTCTTTCTCCATGCTTACAGTACTTCATCACTCACAGTAAACGAGCCAATTTTAGAGTAACTAGTTTGAAAAGTCTAGTTGGACTTGTGATTTGAAGCTATTTTATCAGGAATAGAGAGGTAAGTGTTGTGGATGGTGCGATTATGTGCTGCTAGGCTGGGAAGCAACCCCTGATTTTTCTCATCCATACATTTCATAGTAGAAAACCATTAGGCTCTTCTATTCCTCTATATACTATTTTCACATGGCATAGGATAATGTTGATAGAGCCAGAAAAGATGAGCGGAAAACATAGAAGGCAAAATAGCTCTCCAACTTATCTTTCTACCATGTAGCTGTACTCTTTGAAGCTAAAATACTAAAGATCTAATTTATTTCTGTTTACTTTTGGAAATTTGAAAAGGTGTAATATTCCTTTTTTTTTGTTTGCTGTATCCTATCAGCAAGCATTTGAACTACTACTTGGAAATGGTATAGCAGTTGTACTGAATAGACTGCATAGTTGGACTCAAACAGAAGTTTTTGGTATTCTTGGAATTCAAAATGCATAATGTCAACATCACAAAATATTTCAAAGTAATTCTGTCAGTTTAAGTTAACTTGAAATTTTGGTAGTTTTTTTGATTTGAAAGTCTTTACTCAGCTCTACTATGAGTTTTTTGGAAGTATTTTCTGCATTGGGGACTTGAATTCAAGGAACCTTTCAATTACGGAAGGACAAATCCAGATACAATGCTAAAACATAAACATAATGAATCTGGATTGTTACACGTCTCCATCTCATATCCTGCTGTATAATTGGATGTTTTGCCTACTGAGCGTGGAGCTTGAAGCAGCTTTGTCAGTTATAAGCTGACTCGCTTTGTTAGCTGTGGTGTCAGTTATAGTTTGGGTCAGCACACATTCGATGGGGTGATATCTGGGTGAAAATTCTGTCTTCTAATCGCGTCTAGTCTGTCTTAAAATCAAATTAGTCAGTGCGTTTTTCTTGCCATTCATGATGCTTTCGGGATGTCTTCAGGCTTGTTTGTAACTGGCTTGAGAGGCTGTAGCTGCATCTTCTGGTCTTGGCCATAAGAGGGCACCGCAAGAGTGCTGAATGGTGCAACGTAGGAAAAATGTTCCTGAAATGCAGCCTTTCTGTACAGCCGTGGGATCCCATTGAGAAGAAGATGAGGACATGGAGCTGAGTTCTTAATTCTGAAGAAAAATTTCTTGTATTTGGTGTAAAGGGGAGGGATTGGACTAGATGATCTCTTGAGGTCCCTTCCAATCCCTGACATTCTATGATTCTGTATGCAAATGAGGTTGATTTTATTCTCTGGGTTGACACCAAATGCAAATAAGCTTTTCACTAAATGTCATTAACTTTTAGTACTTTTTAAAATACTCCTGTGTCTGTTGGTATGAACTGAAAAGCAAAACCTAAGAAATTATCCATGTTAAAAGAATTCTGATGTCTTAACAGTAGCCTCATGAATCTGCTTGCATATTATTCATAGTTACTAGGTTTTTATGTATTGTGATGTGTAGTTCATTCTGATTTGTAATCTGATATAGCAGATACCACCTTGTGCATTGGAAGTTTTCAGTGTTTGAGGCAATTTTGTTTTGTCCATAAT
Organism: Turnix velox; assembly: GCA_013400935.1. Lineage (NCBI taxonomy): Eukaryota > Metazoa > Chordata > Aves > Charadriiformes > Turnicidae > Turnix > Turnix velox. The sequence continues at coordinate 20,431 of VZTY01014974.1, forward strand.
GTTAAGACTATATGGGTTAATCTTTGAGTCATTAGACTGCATTCCATAATGTCTAGCGTCAACTAAATTGAGTATCTGACTATAAATGGGCAATTATATTTTTCTCTTAATTATTCTGAGAATGCTTAGCAACTGAATCCTGGGCAACATTAAGAGAAGTATGACCAGCAGGCCGAGAGAGGTGATTTTGCCCCACTACTTGACGCTGGTGTGGCCCCATCTGGAGTACCGTGTCCAGTTAAGGAGCCTTCAACATAAGAAGGACATCGAGCTGTTGAAGTGGGTCCAGAGGAGGGCCATGAGGATGATCAGAGGACTGGAGCACCTCCCTTATGGGGACAGGCTGAAGGAGTTGGTGTTGTTCAGCCTGGTGAAGAGAAGGCTCAGGGAGGACCTCAGAGTAGCTTATCAATACCTGAATGGGGCCTACAGAAAGGCAGGGGTAGGACTTTTTAATAGGATATATGATGGAAGGACTAGAAATTATGTTAATTGGAAAAGGGGGAATTCAGGATACATATAGAAAGAAATTCTTCATAGTGAGGGTATCAGCTGAAACAGGTTGCCCAGAGAGGTTGTGGATGGCCCCTCTCTGGAGGTGTTTAAGGTCAGGTTGGACAAGGCACTGAGCAAACTCACCTAATGGGAGATGCCCCTGCCTATGGCAGGGGGGTCAGAACTAGGTAGATGAACTTTAATGTCTCTTCCAATCCAAACCATTCTATGATTTGGTTTTTATTAATGAGCAATTCTTGTTCTTGTTTCTCTCCTTAATTTCTTAGTTAATTTTGTTCTGCCAAACAGTGCCATTCTGTTATTTTTAAATGGGTGCATCTTTTTCCTTTTAAATATAATAGTTGTTAAAAGTTTAATCTCATCTTTAGATGGCAAGCCATTATTTATCTAAAATTTTTTTTTACTAACTGATGCTTATACTGGAAAACAGTGCTTTTTGAACTTAATAAAATAAAAAACAGTGTTATTAATTAACTAGCTGCTCATCCTTTTCAAAAACTTTGCTTTATTTTCCTGTCTTTTCAACATTCTAAGGTTATTACTTGAACCTTTTTCTTCAGAAGCTTTTCTGGTTCCCTCAAGTCTTCTATACATTGAAATACTACAGATGCATTGTTATCAATAGATATGTGGCTGTAAGAGTTATCCTGTGCTTACAGCTTTATTTTCAGCTTTGATGTGGCTATTTTCATTACACCTAACCTGAATAGTATTGTAAAAATTCTTATTATTAAGATCTATGTGTATGTGTGTGTTTTTTTGCTGCAAATACGGTTTACTGAATCTCTGCAGGTAGCATTTTAACAGTTGGATATTTAGAGGGATGTCCTGCATTTGAAACTATACAAATAGCACAGATTGTTCCTTATGCTCTGGGGTCTCAGAAATACTGTTTCCAGTCTGAGATTTTTGTTTCTCAGCACAACTATGAAATTTCATGTCAGGTTTCTTATTGAAAATATATACTTCACATTTAGCAGATATCAAAAGGTTATGTCTAAATCTTTTCAAGGAGAGGATGTGACATTCTTACCTTTTGCATATGTCCTCAATTGTAGTTATATTATACTGGGTTATGCTGACAACTGGGAAGCTTTACAAGAGCCTGAAGCTCTGTGTTTTCATTGAAGGGACAAAGAAATTTACAAACCTTGCTCTTTATCTAGAGCTCTTGAAACTAGGTATACGGTGGAGTTGTTTTACTTTTTGTATACTGATTTTTTTGTTTTGATGAAGCAGGAGTCCATCCATGATCTCTTGATGTATTTGTGAAACCAGGTCTATTTGCTTTCCTAGGGCTAATAGTAAGATTTGGAATCAGCTTACCCAAGGCATCTTACAAATAAAGTGTTAATACTGCAATTTATTTCCCACAGACTTGTGCAGTATTTGTATTCTCTTCTTTGTCAGGTCTGTCATGTTGAGTTGTGTATTCTCTGCCTGGGAACAAATCCAGTTCTGCAAAAGACCAAAATAAACCAAAATACAGCTCTATTATAGAGGTCTACAATAAAAGCAACTAAATAAATGAACCACGCTGATTACACTTTGTAGAGCCACAGCTTTAAAAAAAAAAAAAGCTTAGGTAGTAACTGTGCAGCTTACTGCTGTTTTGATAGAATTACCTGCTTGTATCTCTCTTACCTTCAGCTCCATATCTGTGCACATCAGGAGTGGGCTGAAAACCTATTACTGTCTGTTCTCTAGCTGGTAAGCCAGTGAAGAAGTGACAAAATTCATAAGTGTGGAATGTGCTTATCTGCACATTATTTTTCAGTGATCTACTTCTGGGGCAAGATAAAGCAATAAAATAGCCTTGAAAAAGTATTTGACACATTTTCTGACATAATTTGTATGTAAGCAACACTCCTTCTATTGCTCAGTTTTGCTGTTTTCCTCCTGTGACAAAGTTTTCTCGTACAGTTTGCAACACTTTTTCTCATCATAATAAAGTAAGAGAAGTGCTATTTCATGAGTAGTAGAGATCTGACTTACAAGGACTAACCATAAGATGTTAGGGATACCTTAGTGATAAGTTTTGACTTTGCTGTGTTTTTAGTTACCTACTTGCATTTATGATCCATTCAGGTGACACCTGAATCAGAATACCATGGTGCCATATGTACTTGTATTTGTACTTGTACTTGAATTGAAAATATAGTTTAATCAACTCCATTATGATCTAGTTGTGCAGCACTGACAGTGCTGCAAAGGGGGCATCTGGTTAGAAACAGATGTGCATTTTGAAAAGAAATGGGTACCTGAAGATACTTTGAGCACTTGAAAAGATTTTTTCATACCTTTTAGTGACCTATGCAGCTGGGAGTTTCTTTGGAAGAAAAGTGTCTAGTATGCGTACTTAATTATTTGTTGTTAGAGGGATAAATGTTATTTATCTGCAAGATGATGTAAAAGGTCTTTGTCATACATACAAAGTAATTCTAAACCAGTCCTAGGACTGTATTGTATGAGATAAAGTGAAGGTACTGTGCATTTTGCAAGCTAGTCCTAATGAGTCCCCAGAGTCTGTCTGGCCATATCAGTGTTACACATTCTCAATTTTAATTAAATTAGTAAATTCAGTAACCATACTGACAGGTCTGTTTTATTTTCCTGAATTAACGTATTCTTTTGAGTCAGGTCTTAGATGATTAAAAAAGCCTGACAATATACATATATATATTTATTATTTATAGTTTTTCCTTCATTAATGATTAAGAGCTTGTAACTGCACTGTAATAGATATCAAAAACCCAGTGATTAACATCTTTTTGTAAGTAAAAAAACTTTCTCTTCATCTAAGGCTCACGTGTTGTTGTTACCCAAGATGATGCTGTTTGACTTCCTGGCTGAAATGTATTGTAAGAATGTAAAGCTTTTGAGTTAATCTATGCTTCATGTTTTCCTGTGAACATATAAACACATAAAGCAAGGCAGTTGTAGTCTTTTGGGCAAGCTTACCACCATCAAAATTTTGTGCTTTCCTTATTTTCCCAGTGTATACTAGAATCATCTGATGATTTAGAGCTGGACGAATGTAGTCAAAATCTTATTTTCTGAGTGAAACTTCCAAAGCTGGTGTGGACAATGTAGAGTTTTCATCTGTTGCTTGTTAGAGGCATTAGGTGCAGAAAGTTTGAGTTTTTGGGTGAAAACAAAATAGTATTTCACTGCTTGTGCCCTTTCATTGTGACATATTGAGCTGACCTTAAAGAGCAGTGATAATCCTTTAGACAATTTCACATTAATCCTTGCTTCATTAAACATTGTAACTTTATGGGCCTGCGAGGTGACTTTGCTTTGGCATTAGAGTTTATTTTTTATATCTTTCATTGTCTCTTGCATATATTTGAAAACAGTTTTTTTCCCAACCTCAGTAACCTTATTGTCCTTGTTCTTGATAAATTGTCTCATGCTACAATGTTTGGTACGGTCACTCTTTGTATAAGATTATCTCACCAAGACTGAGTGAAGAGTGCTGTTTCGCATGACTTTGAGTAAACAAAGCAGAGCAGATGAGCTCCGGTGAGGGGAAGCCTTCACTGTCTGAGCCACTCTCGGCAGAAAACGCCAAGAAGCCCCTTTCTAGGGCTTTCTAGAAGCCGAAAAGATAGAGCAGCGGCTCCCGGCAGCGGCGGGGGTGCTGTCGGCTGAGCAACCGGGGGCGGAGCCAGCTGGCGCGGCGGGAGATTTAAACAATCTGCTAACGCGCTAACAGGCAATGGCCGAGCAGACTCACACACCTCCTCTGCTGCTCCACAAAAAAATACAAAATGCAGCGGGCGGCAGCCTGTCAGGGAGGTCAGGGTGGCCTCNATGCAGCGGGCGGCAGCCTGTCAGGGAGGTCAGGGTGGCCTCAACC
>VZTY01015000.1:0-36339 GCA_013400935.1 Turnix velox
GAGAAGGGATTTTACTACTTCCTGTAGTAAATTTCCTACAATCTGTCTCCATTCCATACAACCTTTGTGTTCACCTCCCTCTGATTTGTGGGAAGAGAAGTGATTTTCCAGTTTATGCTGGCCCTCTTCCTGTTTTTTTTCCCTTGAGGAGTGAGCCCTCGCTCTAGTCTTCCTTGTTCTTTTCCCATTGCTCCGCAGCCTCTCCACTTTATCTTTTAGCTCAGCCACAAGGCTGAGCAGGTCGTTCACCTGTTCACATCTGATACAGGTGTTGTCTCCGATCTTGTCCATTGCTAGTGCCAGGCTCAGGCACTCGGTGCATCCAGTGGTCTGGACACCCACATCTCTGCTCCGGGCTACTGTTTGAGTCCCCACACTTTTCCTGCCATTGAACATCCCATGCTCTCATAAAGCAAGTCCAGATTACTGTGTGCTTTGAAAGTGAAAAGCCCACTGCTAACTACAGTTTAAATATTTAAATAGTAAGTCCTCTACTGCATTACGTACAGATGTGTTTTCTGACAACATTCAGGCACTACAGCCTAGGATTTTCAAAAGAAATACCAGTTAAACGTGACTTTCTCTACAGACTGTGAGTCCTTCTAATGAATAATTTCTGGAAAATGTATATCCAGCACTGAAGCATGTAGCATTCTCCACAAGATTTGGTGTGATGGAAAAGTGGAAATAAAACCTTCATTCACTCTGGGAAGAGGTACATTAGTGTACTGGTTGTCCATTTTTAATATCATTTTATGTCTTGTAAATGCATAAGGGTATTGAGAACTAGTGGTCCCTTTTTCTTGTTTTGTTACAGGAGGGCAGGTGGTTTGCTAGCTCCTCTCCAGGTGAGAGCCAGTTTTGCCTGTAGCAGCAGTATTTTAAGAGAGAAAATAGTGTCCATATTTCCACATTTTTATCTAGTCACAATAAGTCACAAAGCTACAATATGTTAATTAAAACTGGAGGGTTTGGTTCTCCTTGACACAGTTTTGGTCAACTGTCAAGTGAGTATTCAGTAGGGACACTAGATACTCATGACAACACTTAGTTAGCTTCTAACTATCAGGGTCAAATTCTGTGTCTGAACTCATAAAATTAAGGGTGTAAGACTGTAGAATGCAATGTAGTAGTAAAATTCATTACCTTTGACAGCTGTAAAATTATAATAGCCACAAGCATTTTGAGTACACGCAGTTAAAACCTTTTTGTGTCGGAAAGGAAAATTTGCTGCTGTGGATCAGCATATGATTTACTGTTCCATTTGAAGTAGTTTGATTTTTAGCTGGTATAACTTAGAGACTATCACTGTATAAAAAAAAAAAATCCATCTTGTCCAAAAATACCTTTTCACCTAGTTATTATTTATATGATTAATGTAATTGATGTAATAGCACAAGTAATGTTTCTCACAAATATCCCAGGAATTATATTATCAATTTATTTCTTTTTCTGGTATTTACTCTTCACACCTCTGTGCTGCTGATTTTTCCTGTAAACAGTTTATTTCATTTAGAAGTCTCTTGGAGAATAGACTTCCCTTGCAAAAAATACCTTGCATACAAGATCAAATGTTGTGCTGTGTGTTGCACTCGTTAAAGAATCAGTGAGCTGTGTTCTGATTGTTAGTAACTTGTTCAATGTAGGAGCTTGCAGAAATAATGGTAGGACGTCTTCAGTCTGTTTTTTATATTTCCCTAGATATAAAAGGAGCAGCTGGATAGAATGTGCTTACCATTATAGGTAACATCCCAGTAGGAACCACCTCTCTCTCAGAGTAAAGACTAACACCGAAAGACTTACTGAAATGTGCAAACTTCCCAAAATGTGCAGCTTCTTCTTTAGCTTTCACTTTAATTCATCCTATAGATTATGTCCAGTTAAATATTGTTACTTTTCTGCATTCTTTTTTAAGAATGTACTTGTCAGTACTTCAGTTAAAACCTTTTAAGTGGAAGGCACCATTAGATTTTTTTGAAAGGAATAATGCAAAACTCAATTCCTAAATTCTGAGTTTTGAACTCCTCTGGGAGGGATGAAAACCCTGTAAAAAATATTACTGATTTTTGTTGCAACATGCATCTTCACAAATTAAGGTAAAAGCAGCACATAAGAATTTTCCAAAGGGTTCTGTACATGATGGATCTGGAAATTAGGTGCAAGCTATTAATTTTATTTAAATTGTTTAGACATTTGTCACATAGCTTGGAAAAAAGCTGTAAGTTAGAAAGGCTATACAGAATTTTACACAGCTTAAAATATCAGGAGAGCATTCTGTTTGGTTGACATCTTCAACTATGAAGTACAAGGTACTCACCATCTGAGTGCTAAATATAAAATTTCAAGAAAGCTAATTGGCATGTCGTCCTGTTACATGAAATTTAAAAAAATGCTATCTCTTCTTAGATCTTGAAAGATTTACCTTTGTTTTGTAATTGATATTTGTTGCTGAGTATATTTGGAATACGTGTAGGTGTTCACAGACACACACCCTTAGACATATGTATAAATTAATGCACTAACAGTTTATACAGTAGTGAGCTGTTTGTGCTTAAATATTGGTTACAGATTCATTATGCTTGTTGCCCTCATTAAATCTGTATGTTTAATCCATGAACCATCCATAGCAAACTAAGACTACATTATTAGAAGAATGAAATTGTGGAAAAATAGAAGAAATAGTTAACCAGAATTTCACCCCAGTGAGTTAAATTCTGCTATTTAACTCACATCCACTGTACTGTAAGGAATGTGAGTGAACTTCACATGGAGCTCTTGCTTCACTGTTCCTGCATGAGAGCAGTTGTTGTTATTACAAATTTCAGCTAATCTAAGAGTAAGATTTTGTTCAGTAAATTATATTTTAACTGTGCATAATTTCAGTATTGCAGCCTGCTAGTAGAAGGTGCCCCAGGAGATGGAACACCACCAAGGGGACTCATTGCAAATTATTAAAGGTACAGGGCCTGGCCTGACAGATGTGAACTGTGTATGTTGAGGCCAACTGAGATGCAGCATCAGGAACTCGGGTCAGTGGTGTCATATACTGTGTTGCCTTTCTCTGGCATGGTGGTATGTATGTGCCATGAAGACAAACCCTACGGAGACTTAGATAAGTCCAGGAGGAAATCTCTTTCATGAAATTAAAAGAAGGAATGTGTTACAGAACTGATTCCATTTGCCTTTCTTAAGATGATCTTACAGGACTCTGTTCCGCCCTCTGTTTTCTTTATTTTTCTGTTGGAAAGGAATTTTAAAGAGGAGTGAGATAACACTGCCTTCCATGAGGGAGATCACTAAAATGCATGTGCCCACAGGATGTGTTACAAATACAACTCTGGCATTAGAGACAGTGTAAGTTCCAGTGATATTCCCTGTACAATAAATGAGGAGGTATTCTGGAAATGCAGTTCCTTTAGTAATATAAGCAGCTCATGCGGTAATGAACTATTATTTTTATTTCTTTTTATTTTTACCATCCATAATGAGAAATATTGGAGCCTGTGCCCATGTACTTTCCTGTTCGGAGTACTTGTAGTTATTGCAAGGTGGCAAGAATAAGGTAAGTCCCATAGTCATGCAATTTACTCCTCTAGAAAATTATATATATAGTCTAATTCATCACATAAGAAAACATGAATCAGTCTTATGTTCATCTGTACCTGTGACGTGTATTTTGTATTGGTGGGTAGCTTTTTAACAAAAAGGAATAGAAGCTAATGTTGTAATCTAGGAAATGGCTAAATTTTCTCACTTTTTTTTTCATCTGTTTTTTACCAATGTATTTGGCATTGGATCTTAAAGCTTTCATTTCTGATACAGGCAGTGTGGGAGGAAATGGAATCTGTGTGATAGGCTGGCTGATAGCTTTGTTCAGAAAACAATAGTTTTCAGCTTTTAATTAATATCATCTGATTCATTCTCCAGAACATACATTTTTTCATTTTACTTCTCTTGATGCCTGTAATCAATTCCTTGATTTTTTCTTCTCAGAAAAAAAATGTATGGTTAGGTTATTTTTCTCTACCATTCCTCCAGTTAACTCTAACTTTGCCTTCATGCATGTTACAGTGTACCCCAGGTCCTGACTAATTTCAATAGGTTAATAATCTCTAAAGTGGCATCAGTATTTCTCAGAATCTGCAATGATTCTGAGAAATATGATTGAATTTTGGTGTAATCAAGAAATAGGAGCCCATTCACTGCCATTCATAGATCATATTTAAATTGTAGAAACATTTTACATTACAGGTTTTTATTAACAAAATCCAAGGTGAAGGAAATAAATTAAGTAGTTTGAAAACCTGCCTGGAAGTGTGCATCTCATTCTTACCTTAGGAGAGAAGGAAGCTGCTGCAGAAATGAACTTTATTCATGTGGCAGAGAATGACATTGCACTAGAGGAAAAGGGTCACCACTCCTGAGTTTTAAACAGTCTTTTAAACATCCTACACGCAGATCTTTAAGTGATTTGAAGTTCAGGCCGCAAAGTTGACCTTGATGTAATATTCTGGAGGGAACTGACAAAGATAGTGGTGATGGATTTGACATACTCTTGGCAGTATTTCCTACCTTTTGGCTGGAGTACCCTATAGAGGCCCATTGGGAGGTGTTTGGTAGCCTCCTGTCCAACATGTGCTGTTGTCCCATGATCCAGGTTAAGCTGGAATCGCGGCCTGTCTTCTGTACCTCCTGAGCCATGATGTGACATGTAAGCAAGCTCTGTCATGCTGTGAAGGCCAAGAGCACTCTCAGCTTATGATGGATGGGAGGCTCTAGAGCTCCAGAAAGCAGGTGAAGGCAGCAAGGCAATCCCAGCAGACAAAGATGGCCACTGGGCTAGGCCTGGGCAGTCTTTTGTTCAGGGCAGTCTTTTGTTCAGGCATCTTTTAAAATTGGACAGATTGCTGCCAGATTCACTACTTGTGGTTTCTTTCAACGTGATGTTTAAAGCTCCAGCAAGCTGCAGTGTTACAGGCTGGTCAGACATTTCTTTCAGCTGCAGATAGGCATGTTAATTTAGTTACATGCTCTCAGAACATCCTTGTTATCAGTTCATAGGGGTTGCCTCCTAGTTCCCCAGTATAGATCTAAAAAGCTCCAGGAAAAACTGGGTCCAGTAGCACAGAAATCTTCCAAAATTATTTCCACAGCCACATATTAACTGCTGAATTTAGGCTTACTGCTACAGATCTTCTAATGATGCTGACTTACACTCAAGTAATGGCAAGTTCAAAAACCCTGCTAAAGCACAATGCTAATCAGACTCTAAACAAGCCTCTAACCAGCCTGGAAAAATACATTATCTTCAAAGAACAGAAATTAATATTTGTAATTTTTTATTTTTCTGACTAGCTTTTTCTTGCTATGTTCCATCTTTTATGAGAAGCCTGATGTAGTCTCACAGATCTGTGCTTTTCCTTTTCCTTTATTCTGAAGATGCACAAATGCTTAATTTGGTAATAGATATAGGAAGATAATTCTGTTTAATACACAAGAATGTTTATTCTAGAGCTCTACTCTCTATCCCAAATCTACAAAATAAGTTATCCTTTTCTTTACAGCCATTTTAGATTACTGCCAATTTTCTGATGCTTTAGTTAGTTTCTTGTGTGTCAGTTGGCTTTATTTCATGGATTGCTCATGGAATAAAAATTCTTTAATGACAACTTTCTTAAATTTACTACCATCTCATTTGATCTGACTTTTAAATTAGTTTTAAGCAATGACAATTTGAACAAATAGAACAAATTGCATTTCAACAAATGCAACATAGATTTATGAAAGTTATTATTCCAGGCTACACTTATACCTAGATACAGGAAATGTGATAAATCTGAGATTATTCAGAGTTTAACAGTTGATACATCAGACATGGAAAATTATTAATCCAACTCAACAGAGTAGATGTTAGTATTGGTACTGTAGAATGAAATGGGATAAAAAAGACATGACAACAGGTTATGTTAAATGGAGAACTGTCACACTGGAAGGAAGATATCAGCAGAATTTTTCAAGGATCAATCTAGAGGACTTGACTTGCTTAACATTTTAATTAATGATGTTGGCACAAAATGTAGAAGTAGAGGGATGGAATTTGGTGCTGGCAAAATATTGTGAGGCATCATTAATATAAAGAATGATCAGAAAATTGCACAGGAAAAATGTTCTGACCTTGAGGACTCAAGTAATAGAAATGAGATTAAATTTAAGAGTGCAGATGGGACTTAAGGGCTGCTAGGAAGAATTTCTCCTACAGACTTATCAGTTGAAAATGACAGAGGAGGCAAAAGACCTGTGTGTAACAACCATTCATAGATGACATCCTAGAAAGTATCAAATAAAGTATTTCCTGTAAAATGGGGGAAATGTTAATATTGTAGCAGCACTGGAGAATGCACTTTTGAAAAACTGGACACTCATTTTTAAGAGAGATGAAATACAAGGGAAACAAGCACTAGAAAATGCTATAGGGATGATTAGAATGATAGAGAATCTGGTGCTGTGCAAGGTAAAAGATTGTGGTTTGTTTCGTCCACTAATACAAGGCTGAAAGGAGACTGGATCTCTATCCATATGCTCTTTGGGAGAAAAGCTGCACTTGAAACTAAAACAAACAGACATGAGTAAGTATAGGCTGGAAATTAAAACATTTCTAATAATCAGATTAATGAGATCTGAATCAGTAGTAGCAGTGGAGGAAGAAATGGACCAGACAGAGCTCAGTAAGTGCAGGGAAAATATTATACAATGTGATTTGCTGAGTCAGTAGGGGACTAAACTCACAGACTTAGGTCTTTTGTTCTTTGCTGTTAAGCACAGCTTGCCTAGACCATACTATCTTATTTATCCTCAAATGGGTATTGAAAAGAAAGATGCAACCTTTCCTTGATAAATATCCTCACTCATTTGTAGAGCATTGCTCAAAATTACTCAGATATCCTGATCCATACCTAAAACAGGGCTCAGAAGTATTCAGACTCAGAAAACTTATAAATTTATTAGAGGCACTTTAGATCATACAAAAACTGGATTGTATTCTAAAAAATATTATGGCACTTTTCTCATTTATGTTAAGGTTATCTTAAATAATTTTGGCAAAAGAGACCCAAAATAGGTGTAAAAATCTTGCTGGGCTGCTTAACAGACCATAGAACACTTTTAATACAGTAAAACTGAGGTTGTATTTTGCAAACCTTAACAGGTATTAAAAACAGTGTCTGCTCTCTCCATTGTGTGTTCAATTCCACAGCTAATTCACTGGAACATTGGGGTTGTAAGTTTTACTGAAGTAAGAGGCTGAATTTGCCTCACAATATAAAGAAAATTCTTGAAGGTTACAATCCTAGATATTCAAATGCACATAATTTCTAGCAGGATAATAAAAGTGAAGGTTCTGGACAGCTAAAAATGTTGATCTTTACATACTTGTCAGTAGCAATTAACTACACAGGAATATTTTCCTATTATATTTATTTTAATGGGGTAAATGATTTTCTGTCTTTAGGAAATAAAAATAATTTTTAAATAAGTGCAAGAAAACAAAGGGGCTCTGGCAAACACAAGGAGTCCAGGTTATCTAATATCAACTGTGACATGGTTCTTCACATTACTTTCTACAGTGATAGATTGGAGTGGTGGTGAGGGTGGTGGTATGCCTTGATAGAATACTTTAAAATTGCCAGTTTTGTTATTAAAAGAAAGTGGAGGAGAATTCTTCAGAGGGAGCATCTTGCCTGGCTCACATTACCAGAGAAAACTTGTCTGGGTTGAAAAATATTTTAGTCTTAAAATTGAAGAACCCTTTGGGCTGTCTTCAGTGCAAAATACCCACTGCTTTACAATTCAGACATTGCAGAAGGCTGTGCTTAGGGTTCTGCCAAAAAAGACGATTCTTCCAATATAAACACTCTTTTTGCAGAAAGCTGAAACAAAAAAAGAATGCAGTACATTGACAGGTTGCTAAGCAGCAGAAAGGACATATGTCAAGAACCATCTATGTCTTTTGTATTACCACACTTCCTTTCTTCACACCTTCATCACACAAGCTGTTATGATTCTTATGTACCCATAATATGGAGAGAAGATTGCACAGAAGCTAGTTTTTTCTTCATTTCCTTTTTCAAAAATCTAGTGTTAAAGATAGGTCCCTGGTGGGTCTGAGCTGGTTGAGACATTTCTAGTTCCAGGTCAGTCCAGGGCTTTAGGCGTTTTTGATGTAGCTAGTTAATTCATTAGTTGACGTACATCAGGTTGAAGTATTTTGTGCCTGAGTTACTCTCTGAAATGAAAGTAAAATCTCACCAAAAGGGAGGATATTAACAATAGAAATAAAATTGGTCTCTCTAGACTGTGAGGCGGTCAGCAGTATTCTGCTGCTTTGCTTTGGCTGGAATAGTTATGAACTGCGAATTGGTGGCTGCCAGAAAAAAGAAGTAGTTTGAAAACATTACCAAGCAGGAGTTTTGAGATGGCTTGCAGCAACCATTAATTTATATTGCTTACCACGTCTCCTATTCACTGGAGTAGGTGTAGTTGTTTCCAAGCAAGTTTTCATTGAAAAAGCATTAAGGTCCCCCTCTTGCTGTCCTGCAAACATTTATTTGTCTGAGTAGTTTCAGTGACATGTATTTGTAAAGTGTCTGGTATTAACGACCTTCTGCTAATTGATTGTGTTTTTTTCCAAGGAGGTATTTTATGGTAATCACATTCCATGGTTTTAAAAGCATTTATTTACTGTGAAACTATCACAGAGCACTTTCAGGACATGCTGTCTTCCTGATCACAAATGCATCCTGAAATGATAAAGAGCCTTTCTTAACTTAAAATTTTGAATTTGGTTTATTTTTTATTTTTACAGCTACTTAATAATATCTTCCAAGTAGTTTCATATTTTCAAGGTCAATATTTTTCAAAAGGACTGATGGGACCCAAGTTTCTTTTCACTTCTATCAAATGAACTGTGATGAAGTAATGGTGTTCTCTAAGTTGGCAATGGAACAGCAATTTATACATCAGCCCGGGCACGTGCCTTTTTCCCTATGTGCCCTATGACTATATGACTATTAAAATGCCTATTTTTATTGTGTGTGGTCCAGCTTCAGAATAATAATCATCCTCAAGGATTAAATTAATGAAAAATCAATTTAGCAATCAAATATTTCAGCCATAGTAGATGGCTGAATTAAGAAAGTATTATAAGCAGTATAATTTGCCCAGCCATATAGGCAATTGTTGAATTTCTTATTCTGACATCAATTACTGCAAAATGGTTAGCTGAAATTTCAATTAAATAATGGTTGCAAGCCATGCTGGTAGAGCAGAGGCACATGTGGAAAGAGCTGTGGTTATTTTTAAAAGTGGCCATAAATGCTCTTTGCTACTACTCGTCCTCTGGAGATGTTTGACCTCAGAGGGGGCCTTTGTCACATGCTACCTTGACAGGTCAGCTTCTGCTGCCACCAAGCCTTCATTTGGAGTTGGGCCCTTCATGAGGGCTGTGACAGTGTATTTTCTTGGACATACAAGTCCCAGCAGGAGGACAACAAGTAACTAAGGCAGGACATGTCTTGCATTGCTCCCACTCTGCTGAACATAGGGGTCTGCCTGTGAGCACAGGCCTCTGCTCACATGAAGTCATCCTTTCCCCCCACTATTCACAATGATAAATTCGTTATAGCGCACTTTGGGTCTGTATGCAAAAATGGGTAGGCTTTACCTGAATAATACCTGTTTATTCATGGCTTCTATGACCAGTCTTGAAATGCTGCTGCCCTAAGTACTTCAATAATATTTGCTCTCCTGCAGTTGTACTTCTATCAAGCTGTTAAGAGCAGTATTTTCCGTGAAAGTATTTGCAGTAAGCTTTTAGTTTCAATCCTCCACATTTTCAGTACCTATACAAATGAGTGAAAAAAATGATTTCATGATGATATAATTGCCCCTGGTGCACCATAGGACATTAGAGAAGACATGGGAGAGGCTCTGAAATTTGCTCCCAAGATTTTCAAGAGAAAATGATGATAAATTAAGGAAGACTTTGAGGCTCATCTTCAGTTTGTTACTCAATTTTTAGGGCTCACCTTCTCACAGAGAATCACGGACATGATAAAATGGGCTGAGACTTTCTTTTTTATTCATGGTATAAGAGTTTTTTAGTACTTACAATCTCTCACAGAGCATTATATGCTTGCTTAAATATTCAGAGCAAAAGGTTGTCTTCATCAAGCTTATCTGTTGCAGTGATTCTAGGTATCCTGGTTTACAACATTTATTAGTAAGCATACACATGAAATATACTATCAAAAAATGAAAAAAACCCAGACCCTTTGTGTTGAAAGGGAATTTGGGTTCAGATATGCTCCAACACTGCACTACTACTGTGTCTTTTCAGTAATTTCATATGTAGGTGTTTGCTATTGTTAAAAGTGACAGCTACATCCCCCTCTTTAGGCAAGCCTTTTAAAAATAAGTGTGATTTGCATTTGGTTTGCGTATTTTAATTCATAATTTGCATATGTTAATTGACATTACATTGCAGAGAGAAATGGTATGGCATGTAGTCAGCCTAAATTGTAGAGTTACAGGGAAGTTTGTATGCGCAAAGACAGGGAGGGTTCTTCTGTATCTTGGCAAAACTGCTTAACTCTCCCCATTTATGCTGAAAGGGAGTTTTGTATTGGACACTTCAAAAGCATGAGTAAATAAACAATGGTTCGCTTTCTATTTTTGAAATACACTTTGCAACTCCGGAAGGGAATCGTACTCTGCTGTGCTGACTTTGTGCCAGCACATGCAGAGATTTGCTCTTAAAGCAAGCCTACATTTCTTAAACATTTTCAGGTAATGAGGATCTTTAACAGTTATATCATACATGAATGAAATATCTCTTGTAGCTGTGTTGAGGAGTGCAGAAGTAGAACTGTGGCACAGACTGAACCAGATGGAAACACCATTTTATAGCATGGATTGTCTTGTCATGGAAAACAGAGATGCTGGAACATCAGATTCATTTCTGCAGAAAACCAGGGTGTTTTCCAAGAACAAGCATGATCAGTGGGATACTCAAAAATATGTCTTGAATGGAATATCTAAGTTTTTACCCAAAAAGGTGTTAGATGGAAAAGGACACAGTGGAGAATAACTCCACTGATGTTATTTAGGTTGCTGAATATTGCAACAATTGACCCATACTAGAATAATCTTACAAAAGGAGCCCGTGGGAATCCTTCCACTCTATAGCAGACACACTGGCATCAGTTTATATATGTTCTAGGCCACTACATCTCAAACAGGAGCAGCTTCCTATTACTACTGTCAGTGATGCATTGAGAAAAAGTAGTGAAAAAGTCAAAAAGAAAACCTGCATAGTTTTCCATTACAGTGATACCAGTGTGGTATCAATAATATGGATCATCCATCTTGCAGCAGTATATTCCTATCGTAAGCTGATACACAAATGGCTGATGATTCTGTCCTTCAACATATGTTGCCTTCAGTACAGTTTTTATTTGGTGTTTCAGTAAGACTCCTGCTTAGTATCACATTTAATAAAGACAATATAGCCATTCCTACTAAATGGAAGAGAATGATTCACAGGTGGAAAGACAGTTGGAAGAATCCCCCGTAATTATCATCACACGGTGCCCATTCAAAAACATCCATTGTCAGTTGCTCCCTTAAGACTAGCTTGCAAACTTGGCAGGGAGCATGGCTACATCTGCCTAAGATGCATCAACCCAACATATCACAGTTAGTGTAGTGAGGGTGGTGATGGGAAGGAGTTGATTATTCTACATCAGTTGACTAGTTGTTTTATATTTCAAATACATCACTAAAGAATCTACCAAAATAATTTTAATTTCTGCAATCGCTGGAAGACAAGACACCCACAACACAGATCAAGTCTCTTTAAAAAAAATTTTCTTGGTTTCTTCTGATCTCATTTGGGTTAAAATTTACTCCTTATGAAGTAAACACCACTTTTTTGACACTGTTAAGAATGTCATTCCTCAAGTGTAACTTGTAGCTCTGCTGCAGTAAACAAAAATGTTGTTTTGTTAGTACTACCATTTGCTCTTAAATCTCCTCACAGTTGCATGAAAACCTGTGTTCTGAAATTCAACCATTCCCATCACCTTTCTTGATATTCTGCAGTTACGAGTGCATTTATCACTACACAGAACATACGGAGCACCGATAACTTAACAAACAAGTGGCAAACACAAATTCTTCAACAGAAAGGCTTTGGGTGACCTCCATGTGAGTGACTTCCACATGAGTACCCTTTGAAGGACATTGGATGGCACAGACGGCTTTCAGCATGGGAGACTAAAATGTGAATGGGATGACTTAAAAGTGATGAAACTCAGGGGAAAAAAGCAGGTGGAGATAACAGGAGGAACAAGAGTTCAGCTCCCCTACACAGCATCCCCACGCAGAGCAAAGTCTTCCTGTGAAGTTGCCTCTTTGGGGGTGTAGCTTGCCATCTGCCTCAGAAGTGGTGGAATTTTAGGAGACATTAAAGGTGAGAAATGTCACTTAGAGCTGATGCTTGTGACTACGTGGCTCACCACCTCATGGGAGTAACTGTAGCATGGGAAATCAAACCCATGCTGCCTTGCTGGTTCCATGCATGTATGGTTAGAAGCTTCTGTTGCAGCTTGGTAGGATACTGCCTGAGTGTGTCAACATAGAGGACTAGCCTCAAGAAACTGAAAATCAATTTGCAAAATGTATGCTGTTTCTGGAGTGGGCTTGTTATGTAGACACAAAGAACATACTTTGAGAGGATCGATGTTTTCCTGTTTCAGTAGTAAATGTCCCTGTATGCTGACACAAGTTTCATCTGCATCAACAGGTGAGAATCATCTCCACAAACTAACCTACTCCATCAGTATTTTCTGCAGTTATGTGACAAGCATCCTGTTGCATTGTGCAGCCAGAGCAGACACCCACTGCATTGGAAACCCTGAGAAGAGTCTTTTGTATCTCTAGTATAACATTGTCTGCTCTTAGTTTTTTTTCCTACCTTAACTTACATACATTCAAATATTTAATAAGTTCTTTATAAGTTCCAAGCCATAGCTAAGACAATCAACAGTACTTCACTCTTTTCTGATGGCAAACAAAATAGCCATCAGAACCACTTGCCTCCAAGTTTCTTGCAAATGCAGGAAAAAATTAAAATTTCAACCTTTGAAAATGAAATCCCTCATACGATTTTTAGCACTTCCTAACGCCATCCAGATGTGAGGTATGCAAGAATAACCTTTCAATTTCTATTTCTAGCTGTGCTGATTCCAGGAACAGGAGGATAGGAGGGATGTAGGTAAAGTACTTGAATAAAATACAAGAGTGCTGATCCAAAAATTTCTAAATGTCATGTTCTGTCCAAGGTTTGTGCAGAGGTCTGGGAACAGCTCCTATTTGTCTAAATTGCTTTCCTTATGCCTTGATGTAGGTGATTTTTCTATTTTTTTGGTAGTAAAAGGACATTTTAGTTTTTAATTAATCCACAACTTTTTGGATTATAAGAATATATACAGAATAATGTACAGAATTCTGTTTGTATTAGTGAGTAGTTGCAACCTGAGCCCATGTTTTCCAAGACTTTCAAGTTGCATGTGGTGTCCTTTGTTGGCATGATCCAGACGCAGGGAAGAGAAAAAGTGCAGTACCTGTCCTGCATCAGAGTACATATGGCTCATCTCCTCCACCATTACCTCTTACATAACTCCCCAAAAATGAAGATAAGTTTCTTCAGTTCTTCTTACAATTTTGCAGTGAAATTCCTTCTGTTTACAATGAGATCAATGAGAGATTGGGATTTGTCTTTGAATAGCGCCTGGAGTAAAGTCAGGATTAACAGAGGGGAAAATAATTTGCAAATATTTGTGTATGAGTATAGTGAATGAAGATAGATTTCAGGCAAAGATATTTTTCTGTGGTTATGGTGAAAAAAAAACTTTGTAGGAGTGTTGCTTTCTATTACTCTTTTGTATAATGGATGCCCACAACATAACAAATTACAACTGGCATTTCATGCATTTTATTTCAGGACCAGTTTTGGTTGTCATATAGTGGAAGTACGGATTGATTCCTACTAAGCTTATTCTTCTATGGTATTAGGCTTTGTAAACAAACACGTCTGCTAACTATTCCCTGCAGTAACTGGCACAAAAATTTTTATCTGAACAGATTTGATTTTATGAGTTGAGTTTGCAATGTTGCTATCACAAAAAAATATTCTCAGTTGTGAAATATGTACAAGTTATTTGAAATCCATGGGGAGAAATGCAGCACCATATTTACATGTTTATATTGCCAGGCAGATATCTTATTTTTTTATTCAGCATCCTGTTTGACCATAACAAATGTGAAAGATGCCCAATTGAATTGGTTTTCCCACATGAGGTGATTTCTGTGCATTTTTCAAATTTGTTAGATTTTTTAAATTATATTTAATTTGTCAAAGAAGTACTTTGAATTAGATAGTCATATGCATGTTCAGATATCAAAACATTGATCAGATATCAAAACATTGATCTGTCGATCTGGATCATTCTCCCTGATGTCAGCAGGGACGCCTATTAGCAACATTTAGTGTATCCCTACCACCACTGCTGAAATAAAAATGCTATTGCTAAACCTTTAGAGAGCATTCCACTTTGATTTTCTTCAGTGCTCAAAAATATGTTCCAAAAATATCTTTTTTTTATGTTTGCAGTTTGAAAGCAATAAGTTTGTATGTATTTTTCTGTAATTAAATGAAGAATTGTTATGTTGATATTTGGAGCATGGAGTTTCCTGTAATCTCATTTTACTTGGATGTTAATTGCTGTTTGTAGCCATGATTTCCATGTGTAATTGGATGCAGCCATCACCTTTGTAGCTTTCCACTTGTTCATATTTGGAAGGAGGCATGATAGAGCAGGGCAAGGATCATATCATGCTCGTCCCTTTTTTTTGCCCATTGTTTTCTTAGGTTTCTGGTTGTCAGGCAGAGGTTTTGGTCCGAGTGGGCATTTTAGTTGATCCCATGTGGTGATGGTAATGTTTTCTCTTCAGGCAGTCCCTGAAGTTGTCCTGACAGTGTCAGCTTGGCATTGTCACAAGAACTGCATCTTAACTGTCATGGTTCCAGAAATCATACTCAGTCATTGTTGCAAAAAATATATCATGAAAATTATATAATGACTCTCTGTGAAATGTGGAAAAAAATGTATTGCATAGCTTATAGGACAGAAAACATAGGAAGAGGCTATTTCAACTTCAGCACAGATTTGTCACAGCGCTTATTACTGATACTACCTTTTTCAAGTTAAGAGCACTCTGCATAATGTACTGCATAAAATTTTATTAAAAACTAAATATAATGTGTGTTCCAACCAAAGCTTATAAACCTGTTACATTTCTTGCCCTTTTCTGAAAGGGGTTCTTTATTGTTTGACATTATTTTGTCAGACATCTGATTTGTATAGCTGAACACGGGGGCACTTGCCTCCATTTTAGGGATAATAAACAAGCCACACTTTTAAATCCAACAAAACGTTTTAAAATGTTAGAATATTTTCCTAATTATTTTGTCTAGTATGTTGAATACCTTTTTACTTTCTCTGCAGTTAGCTTCCATGAGCTTGAAAGAGAAAGAGGGTGGGAAACCAAGCTTTGCTGCAGAAAAAAAGAAATCAAAGCCAACCACCAACAGCTTTTTGAAAAAGAGTGTTCTGGTTATTATAAAACATGTATATAATCAACAACTGATATTATCCACTGGTGAGATATTGTTCATACATCTACAGCATAAAATTACTAGAAAAATCCTAGTGGTTATCAATCCACATGTGTTCAGTGCAGTTTGAGGATTTTGAGAATGCTGTGCTTATCTTTTATCATATCACCATAACCCCTCACCTCCCACCAGTTCTCCAGACTCACTCCCTACTATGTTATGTCCCCTTTGATGACACATTTCACCTCTCATGTTTTTCACCTGAATGTGGACCATGCTGTGATGTTTGATTGACAGTGCTTGAGCATGAGGCCCTGTGTACAGGGAGTGGACTATTCTTTCTCCCTCGCGTCACCTTCCTGTGCACTTCAGTCTTGCCATGAAAAGAAGTTTTCCAGCAGAGGTGGTCAGATCTGCCTATAAGGTAAATACCTACATCAGCCTCTTCTGCCCCACATGGCAACCTGATCAAATGTTGTGTGGTCATTTCAATCTGGCTTTGAGCCCAAACAAATATATCCTGCCTCTTCACAGGGTTTACGTGCTCAGATGTCATGCCATGCTATGCAAACATGGAGCTTTTGGGTCACCTGGAGAGTTTGAAGAGCAAGTTGATGTCTCCCTACAATATGTTTTGCAGGCACATTCATAGCTATATTTATACTGTACTAACCATAGTGAAGGTGTGGTTAACTAACTTAAACTAGTTGACATAAGTAGTGTTAGTAGCTTTCTCTCAGAAGGGAGCTTGTGGAAAGCAGCAGAGAGCATTCAGGAAAAGCAAATTGTGCCTGAGCTGAGCCCTGGGACATCACAGTAGTCTGTGCTTATGCTCAGTCTTCTCATCCGCTGCCATAGTGGTAGTATAAGGTGTTATTCTGGCAGATACAAACTGGACTGAAATTAAAAAATTATTTCAGTTGTATCCAATGGTGATGCTCATTTTGGTGATGTTCATTTTGCCTGGATATAAATCAGGAGGTTGAGAAGTGAAAAAGCTATCCAGCACATAGTGGATAGTCTCAGTCACTCACAGCTTCTCTTTTAATGTTTCTAAGGGTGAAAGGAACCTATAATGTATTCAGATGAGTACTTTGTCAATTGTTTATTCTTTGCTCATAAAAGCTGTAAATGTTTGATATTTCCAGTATTCATGTAAGATTTTTTTTTCTGCCTCAGCTTCCCATCTCAATATGGCTCAAAGGAGAGAGTCAAGATTAGAATTAATTAGGTTTGGAGACATCTGACTTCAGAACAACTTTTTGCTAGCAAATATGGTACAACAGATCTTCTAAACCCTTTTGTAATGATAGCTCAAATATTTATATGACCTGGACAGAGGATTCTTTTCAGGTGGTAATTGGTGTTCTCAGTTTTAATGGAGATGTTCAGTTCAGTCAGGAGAACATCAGACTAATAAACTGAGTGTCAAGGGTTCACCGCCTCTGTCCAGGTGCAAAGCTCGTCAGAGTTGGGTTGATGTGTGGACTTGATGGTTCCTTCCAATCTAGGTGATTATTACAATATTATTATTATTCTAAAAAAAGATTGAGTAGTTTGCTGTGAAATGTTGGCCAGTTAACCCACTGCCAGCACAAACATGCCACAGAAAGCCAAATACCTGTTTTCTGCAGCTTTGATTTTTATTTGTCTGTCTTGATTTTGCCCCAGATCAGCTTGAATACCTCCATAGAAGGACTGTCACAGTTTGCGAGGATATAGCAAATATCACCGTATCTTAATGTCATTTTACTTGTGCTTTTACATAATTTTTTGTTTCATGCCATATTTAGTATTCTGTTAGGTCAGATGAAGTCAGGGGTCAAGGGTGTGCTTGATTTAATCCAATTGGATGGTTTGCCTGGTTTTTGTCTGTTCCTTTTGGTGTCCTGTCATTTGAATTTTATGTTTTTGCCTTTATTTCTTGAGACGAATTTTCTGGATATCATTTTCTGTGCTGTGTTGGTCCTTTATGCTGGTACAGATTGCATTTGTTCATCTAAAATGCCTGTCCTGCACAATTTCCATCATTTTTACGGTCTTACATTTTGCCATTTTCTGCTTGAGTTTGGATGTGGTTTGTTATGTTTTGACAGTGGTTTGTCATACAACTGTGAATAACCTCTCTGGCTTGCCTTTAAAAACTTCCTTATTTGCAGTTGCTGAACAAAGTTAAGTGAAACACACTTTCTTCAACCAGAATGGTTAGCACAGACAGAAGTGTGAATGGCTGCATACTGCAACCAGGCAAGCCATTTGTCCTGGCTTTATCCTCATTCAGAGTGCAGATTTTTTAATGGAAATATAAATGTTCTCTTCGCTAAAATATTCATGTATATATTTTTTGCTTTATAAAGTGGAGATGTTTTACAGTTAAAACTGGAGCTTCTTCATCTAAGATATGCCTATGCAAAAATAATCTGGGTGACTCCCTCAAACCCTTCCTCCCTTGTCCTGAAAAGATGAGCTTAGAGCCTAGGCTTCCATCAAAATGTGCCTGCCATGAGAAATTGAGATTTTTTTCAATGTGGAATAAGGATCTGGCCTGGTTTGTACTACTAGAAATCTAACTAAATTGTTTCAGCAACAAAGTACTTTGAGTTTTTGTTTCATGATCTATTAGCAGTCACAGTTCTTAAAGTGTTGACACTGGATCTAGAGTGAAAATTTAAAGCCTGAAGATGGTACAGAACATGCAGAACCAGAAAAGGCTGAGGGGTTGGAGACTGCAGCCTAGAAAATGGGTATTTTATCTTTGTGTGTAAATATATAATGAGGACAGAGTGAAGAAGATAGACACTTCCTGGTCTTGTCCAGAGACACTGGGCTCAAAGTGAGAAACAGCAAATGCCATTTAAAATTCCATAAGAAAAGGTGTTTTCCTAGAAGAATGGTCAAACTCTGGCACAGGTTACCCAGAGAAATTGTGAGGCTCTCTTCTTGGATATATTCAAAACCTGACAAAAGTTCAGTCTTAGGCAATCCACTGCAGATGACCCTGCTCTGCTGGGAGAGATCTGTACCAGACAATCCCCAGAGGTGACCTCTAAGCCCTGCTGCCATCCTGTGACATGGATTTTGGACTATGCTTCCTGTGACATGGATTTTGGACTATGCTGTGTCCTTTCCAACATTCCCTGCTGCACACTGTCTTAGCCTGAGGCTGAAATGCTCTAGACCTGAAGATTCTGAGTTTTCTGTTAAGCTATTCTGTAAGGACTGACAGAGTGTTGCCAATATAATACAAAACGGGAGGAAAACTTATAATATGTAGGCTGGCCGAGCCTTACTGAAAAGCTATGCTGATGCAGTTTAACTTTTTACTGTGACATGTAAACTTTTTATAGTTGTTTTCTGACTGTTTTTACTAAAATGAACTACAGTAAAATGTTTTTGATCTTCAGAGAGGTGATTAATTTAAGACAGAGTTGCAGATTGCATATCTATGAGAATAAGGGGCATAAGGTGTGAGGAATTAAACTGAAGTCTCATTGTCATAGAGTTCCTGTTACTTGTTCTTGACTCAAGTATTTTAGTGGATGGAAGTGCTAGTTACAGACTTTCTAGAAATGGTAATACACTGTCAATTGAATCAAAATCGTACAGGCAAATCCTCACCAAGGAAAATTGTTGTTAGAAAATACTTACTGGGGAAAAAACAGTCAGATCTAACACACTGATTGAATTACACAGGATAGAAGAAACTGGGGAGGGAAACCTAGATATTTACAGTTTTATAAGCTTCAGTAGTTTGGGCTGTAACTTTTAACTGTAGGGGGTATTATTGACATAAAATAAATAAGATACTGAAAATACCACGAAAGTATGATGAATTAAAGAAAAACCCAAACCCCAAAATGTTGTGTTCTGAGAAAATTCAAGTTACCCAGTCCCACTACAGAATCCATGTTACTCATCCTACTTGGCTGTTTTGTCACAAAATTCAGAGAGAAAGGCAAAATGGCTAGAAACCTTAGATTTCCCCAGTTCCCATGAAGTGCTTATTACATCATTAAAGACATTCCTGAATGTTTCAATAAAATGTAGTATAATGCTAGTATACTATTATTTATAGTATAGTATTATATTATTGTTATTACCATTGCAATTGTTTTTAAATTACACATTTAATCTTAATATTGAATTTCAGTAAATAACTAGAAATTTCAGATGAGTGTGAATTAATCATACATTATCATTTTTATTCTTCAAATAGTCTAAATGATAGGAGCCCAAACTTATGTACTAGATAAGGAGAAAAAAAGGACAGGCCTGTGTGTGCCAATTTCTGCCTTGGATACATGTGGGTGGTTTATTCAACATGGCCCACGCATCCTTGAGACAAAATATTAGACTGTCTTTTTACTGCCTGTCATGCGATATTATCAAATCTAATAGGAGCTGTTCCTGGGAATTGGAATGCTTTTTGAGTTTGAATCTACTCATCAAATAAGGTGTTACAGAGGTGGAGGAATGATTTCATAAGCAGCCCGCCATGCAGCTCCTCCTCTCCAGAGAGCAGGTCACAGTACTGAAAACTGGAGCTTTACTCTTTTCTTCATGGAGGAATCCATATCCAAGCCAGGACTTTGTCTGGGAGGGAATACACATGATGTGCTGTTTCACTGGAAGAAATCTGGGAAAGCAGAACTATAGGCAGAATAACAGGAATGAAATCACTATAGGGCTCCATGAAGTTTTGCTTTGTGTTTGCTGATCTGTTTATTTCAGTTATAAAAACATATGTGAATGAGCTTACCAGGCTCTAGTTTACATGAACCTCAATTATCCATGCCCAGGGATGTCAATTAACAATTAACAGAAGCTTTCTTCTGGAATGCTCAGGAAAGCTCATCGCAAGCTCATTGCGGGAAGCCTTCTCTTGGCTTCTCCAGTCCTTTTGCCTGGCTGAGGGAGAAATGGTTGTAGCATCTCAANAGTTTTGCTTTGTGTTTGCTGATCTGTTTATTTCAGTTATAAAAACATATGTGAATGAGCTTACCAGGCTCTAGTTTACATGAACCTCAATTATCCATGCCCAGGGATGTCAATTAACAATTAACAGAAGCTTGCTTCTGGAATGCTCAGGAAAGCTCATCGCAAGCTCATTGCAGGAAGCCTTCTCCAGTCCTTTTGCCTGGCTGAGGGAGAAATGGTTGTAGCATCTCAATTTAATTACTGAGGTTCAACAGTGATAATTTCTCAAGTAAGAGAATTTGATGATCTAATTAATGCTTTACAGAACTGCTCAACATTCTCTAGTGAAGTCAAAAAAACCATAGCCCCAACCGGTGGAGTTCCTCAAGCCCATCTATAGGATGTTGATGAAATAATCATCTCTAGTCCACACCAAATCTCCAGGCAGAGCTTATTAATTTCTATTACTTATTTAATATCCTGGATTTAATTGAAGACATAGGACTTCACAGGATTCAGAGCTGCAAAAACCAACCTGGAAGCAATAAAAACAATATTTTTCTTTCTCTGATTAACACTTCTATTGTTTCACTTCTACAAACTTGGCAGTTTTCTTAGATGTTGGGTATATATATTCAAAATCCAAGTGTCTGCCCCTGAGAGCTTCTACCGTAACTGCAATACATGAGCAGTGAACAAGGAGAGGGTTGCTATCAAGCCCTGCTTCTGCAAAGAGGCCATGAACCTTCATTCTGTGCAGGCCATTGAGATTTTGATTGAGATCTTTGGGACACAAAGCAAGGAAGTGTTCTTCTATTCCTAGCCCACAAATAACACCAGTTCCTGTGAACTGTAAAAACATGTTTACTCCCTATTTTATTCAAATCATCCTTGGGGAAAAAAGCAACCCAAACAATGCTAACTGTATCATCACCACCACGTGGTGTTTGGTGGCACCACAATTACATTACTAACAACCTTTTTTAACTGGTTTCCTGCTCATAGCTACTCTGAGCCTCCATGAACTGCACAAATTATTGCTGTTCCCACCTAGAGACTATAGGACTTTTTGGCTCAATTTGTGATAGAAAAATAATTTTAGACTTAAATATATTCCTGAGAGAATAAAGTATTTTACACTCAGGCAAACTGATTTAAAACAGGAAATAAATGAAAGGACAGCATGAAAATAATGATTGCTAGGATCTGGATGGCAGAATAGCACCCTAGTCATTCATGTTGCATGTCCAGGCCAAAAAGCAGGACCATGACCTAAGTGTACCCTTCCCCAAGACATAGGCCAAGGACATTTAATGTTTCAGATGGTTTTATTAATTTCTTTAGACTGATACTTAAGAAATTATATATAAAATGACTGCTACTAGCTTGTAAAGCTTCTTGCCTATATTCATTGATTGAATTAATTGATTTTTGGAAAGCTCATATTTGAGGGAAAGTCACAAATTTACCTGTCTTGATTTCTAGAGCTGTATCTAAGTCTCTGATCCACCAGAAAGGTGAATAAAATCACATGTAGCTGAGCTTTTACACCCCTGAATAGGTTCATAATTTTGGATTTCTGAGGATCTTAGAGATTTTACAGGTTCTAATTGTGTTGGAAATCAGGATGTCCTTTGGAGGACAGGCTGAAGGAGTTGGGATTGTTCATCCTGGAGAAGAGGAGGCTCATGGGGGACCTCAGAGTAGCTTCTCAATACCTGAAGGGGGCTACAGAAAGGCTGGGGTAGGACTTTTGAATAGGGTCCAGGACGGCAGGGCTAGGAGTAATGGATGCAAATTGGAAGACGGTAAATTTAGGCTGGAGAAATTAAAGTTCTTTCCTGTGAGGGTGGTGAAACACTGGAAGAGGTTGCCCAGAGAGGTTGTGGATGCCCCTTCCCTGGAGGTGTTTAAGGCCATGCTGGATGAGGCACTGAGCAACTGGGTCTAGCGGGAGATGTCCCTGCCCATGGCACGAAGGTTGGAACTGGATGATCCTTAAGGTCCCTTCCAACCCAAACCATTCTATGATTCTATGATTCGTGATTCCATCATATGATAGCAATATATTTTGTTCAAAATAGTCACTGCCTTTCTGTGTATGGTATGCCTTTCTGACAGACATTTTTATAAAAATAACTACTACCTGTTGCTAATTGCAGCTGATCTTTGTCAGTTTGCTTTGCGTTCTGGGGATTTACTAGCACAAATGAAGCAAATATTAAGGGGCAGTGCCTGCTTTTCATGGGAAGTAGTACATCAGAAGATACTAATCTAGGGGTTAAGGATGCTGACTGGGACAAAAGGATAATTTAGACCTGTATTCTAGTGATCTGGAATTTATGCCCAAACACAGGCAGCTGAATTTTTCCTTCTAGTTTATTTTACATTATAAGGTGTTTGTAAGATGTAGTTGTCTTACAATGTAAGGTGTCACATTTCACACTGTTAAAAAGGTCTTTTCTGGGTAACTTGGCTGTAAGAGCCTGTTAGTATTTGTATAGATGCAGGAACAAACATGCATTTGTTTTCCTACACCCAAGTATTGGGCTGAAAAGCTCAGTATCTGCGGTCATGGCTATTCCAATGAGTTCTTGCAGCCAGATGATACAGCATCTCTCATTAATGCTGTTTGATAAAACTCCGTATGATGACTCTTCAGGGAAGAGTGGTGTGGGAGGGAGGAGCACTACAAAATCATGCACAGAGATGCATTCTTAAAAGTGAATTCTGTGGACTAGAAGCCAAGCTGAAGGAGTTTCAATGGTGGTAGTGTATATTGTTTTGTTCAGGCCTGTTGATGTAATATTATGCCATTATTGCCTCTCAGTTCCTCTGGGAAATAGCAAGCCCAAGACCAAACTGGGCTACAGCTTTCTCTGTGTTCTGGAACGTATGAGTTCACACTTGTGGTGCAAGGATGGCTAACCCACATCCTAGAGTGGCCACAGTTCTCAATGTGTCCCACAGTCCTGCTTTCTCATTTCTTGCAGTCCTCCTAGGAAGTAGCCTTCAGCTTACTCTGGCAAATACATGGTGTTGCTAAAATCCCAGAGTGCTGTGCAGTGGCAGACACATGGGTGGGTGGACATCCACATCTGAGTGTGTCCTCTCACTGATACAAGGGAAGGAAAAGCACCTTTGCCACATTCATATTCCTGTGCCCAAGAAAGGATTTATATATGCATGTGGCAGAGCTGAGGGCATGCACTCATATGTATTTGGGAGGAGAAAAAAACAAGGAAAAGTCTTTTGCACTTGATGTGCACAAAGTTTGTTATGGTCCCTAGACTTTATAAGAGCTGTTCCACATCTTCTTGTTGCTCTTGGAAATAATCATCTATCACACAAATAAACTTTGCTACCCCTGTGGAGAAACAAAGCCATCAAGTGCTTGAGGAAGGGAACCAAAACCTTGAAACTCCTTCAGTCTTCTGTGGAAAGGCAACATGGTGACCCAAGGACATGTCTGCTTATTAATACATGTTTCCATGAATGTTTCTTTTGGAAGTGAATATTAGCTGCAGTAGTTTATGCTGGCCATGTGCATTAGCTATTTTCCATTTTACAGGCAGACAGAGTCTGCATCTGTATCTGCCATTGAAAATCAGGCTCCATGGGTCGTATCTTTGGGAGCATGTAGATTCCTCTTCATCCGTTTGGTCCCTCACTTTGTTGTTCACGGTGGCATATCCCTGTGGCAAACATAGATAATGCTTACTAGGGAAGGTAATAAGGTACTTAATGCCTTTCTACCCTTCTTTTATGTTTTGTAGCTGTGAATACAAGGCAAAAAGCAAAACCATATGATCATTATACTTTGTGAATGGTCTATAAAATAAGTCACATGAACTGAGGTTTATCACAATCAGGAGGAAAGCTGGATTTTCATATCACACACTCACTCCTTAGAGTGATTAGCAGGAAATTTAATTTGCACTAATTAGCCTTAGGGGAGCAAGAAATTAACTTGATGGGTAAATTTCATGTTTTACTATATACCCTACCACCATGGAAAAATTTGAGTTAAAGCCTGAGCTGAATCTTATGCCGATACACTGGACTTCAGTTTTTCTAAATTAAATTAAACGACTCTATAAAATTAATATATGCATGGTGAATGGATGGATTTTTTTAGGAACCAGAGTCATGAAATAGTCATTCAACATATTCATTGAATTGTCAGCCATTTCCAGAGAGTGTGGTATATTTTTGTACATTAGATTACATTAATACGTAATATTACAGCAAAAGTCTTAACAAGCCCAAATTTTCTATATTTAAATGTTTTCGTTATATAATATGCATTAGGACTGCACATGCAATATCCCACATTTTAATGCACAGAGCAGAAACAATTTTCACAGAACTACTGTGAAAATGCTATGCTTTTTAATTTACAACACCCACTTGCAAACACATTATTAGGGTCAGGAGCCTTTGTTTTTATGCTGGCAAAATTCCTACAAAAATAATTTTTTTAGAAATTACTCTCAAAAGTAAACAGCAAACGAGGGAGGCATGACTCACCACATAGTCCTAATATATGTATAAGTATTAGGAACTAATAAGCTCTAATCTTGTCTGTTGATGGGGAAATTTCAAGACACAGTTTAAATCACTTGGTTTTTCCCTCTGTAACATGGAAGCAATTTTTATATACCTACCATTCATAATTATTGTGGGTTGATTAAAGCATGCAAAGCAATGAGTCATTCGGTGTGGAAGTATCCATCTATTATAAACTGAAGTGTTCTGTCATACCAGGCTTGTGGTTGCATCCAAATTTATCTGTAAAAAAGGAGATGGAAAACATCAGTCACATGCAAGATAATTGCCTTTGATGTCAGTGCTTCTGCTAGTTTGTACATCTGAGTTACACCCAGAAGCTCACTATAATATTGCACATTTGGATTTAGATCTTGTAGTACTTAGCTGAAACTGCTATTGGAGTGAGACATGGGACTTCGGCAAGAGTTTTGGCAGAGTTTTGCAGAATTGGGTACCTCAAGTCCACTGTTTGAGGTTTAAATGGTGACTATAAGCTAGTTTGGATGTCTGCTCATACCGTCCAGGCTGTGACATAATTACTTCTGGTTTAAAGGGAGATCTCAGATCTGTGGTGAGTTGAGTACTGTGTGAAGTGTGTCAGGTATCATCCTCAGATCTTTCTTCAATCCCCAGGACTCTTGATTTCTCAGCAGTAGCCCTCCTATTCAATCAAGAATGTGTTTGCATGAATATGTGTGTGTGTGTATGTTTGGGTGGATATATGTAAATATGCACGTGCCCACACACAGACTAACTTCTATAATAATTCATCCCCCCTATATAAATGTGCTTTGCATATTTGGCTGTACAAGTATATTTCCATAAAAGCTCACCACTTCTATTTATACATTTATGAGTACCATCCAAATTTCAGTCATAATGGACCCCATGTGGCTTTCTGTAGATAATAATTACTTTGGGACAAAGACCCTTGCAGATGGTTAAACGAGTGACTTCAACTTCCCATCAATGCTAGAAGATAAAATAAGATGATCCCACTCCCTCTGAAGACAGTGAGCCATTTTCATTGATTTCAATGGGAGCAGACGACACCTCATTTCTACAGCAGACAGAGTGCATGTATTATATTCATTAAATGAAAGTTTGATTTCATTGCACTTGAAATTATTCATGTTCTGTTAGCAAATAGGTTGAGATTTTATAACCTAGAGCATTTGCTGAATTTTGCTTTGTATTTTCCTCACAGCAATTGGAAGGACCCTCATTCCTCGTTATTTTAGCACTGTCTTTGAAGGAGGTGTAACAGACCTGTATTACATTCTCAAGCACTCGAAAGAGTCATACCACAACTCATCCATCACAGTGGACTGTGATCAATGCACCATGGTCACTCAGCATGGAAAACCTATGTTTACCAAGGTAACCAGGGATGACTTAATAAAGCATGTTGTTCGTTTGGGGTTTTTTGCTGGGTTTTGGGGTTGTTCTCCCTTTATTTCTCATGGTGCATAAGGTCAAAAAGTACTGGCTGTTGCATTTTTCTGGTAGACTGAGATTATTTCTAATACTGAAAACCCTTGAAGCCATTTAATTACTATTTTCAAAATTCATCACGTGACTGGAAAATTCTGTGGGCATCCCTTGCAATTCTGCTGGAAAGATTGCAAGAGAAGCACATAATGCCGGTTTGCCAGAACAATCATCTATATGTTAGTTCAATTCAACCTACCCATCTCCTTTTATGTGGGCTTGATTTTAAAGCAACAATGATGTTTCACATTGTACCAATTGGCATGGTATGCTTTACATTTGATAGTTCCCTTTTCAAGGACTATAAATCTCCAGGAAAATAGTGATTTCATACTGTAGGATGCCAGCCTAAAGGTCAGGAAGGAGTCAATTGATTTAAACATGCTCTAGATCAGACAGCTAGTGAATATTCAATATTTGTAATTGATAGTTAATTATCTTCATTTGTTGGTCAATTCTAGTCCAGAAATTAAACTGAGTATCATATATTTATTTTTAAAATAGCATCAAAAAGGTAAAACATAAGAAATAAAATGAAATTTGATTTATAATAAAAAATAAAGGAACTTGTATCTGTTCATCTGAATTTTAACCTTTGCATGGAGAAAGCATGAAAGTAGAAAGAGCATCAGGAGGAGATAACCCATCCATGTTGCTCTTGGCCTGCAGAACCATGGAGGTTTTAAAGTCAAAAAAGGCACCAGCAGCTGACAGCCTCATGACCAGGGCCTACAACTGGTACTGCATTAGCATGTATGGGAGTCCTGTTCCTTTCTAGTGTCTTTCCTGACATCTTCACAGCTCTTTGAGTGGGACTCAGAGAAGAAGGAGAGGAATCTGCTGGTGTGAGGAACACCAGTGAGCAAGGAGGTGTGCATTTCATGATGTCCTTACAGCTCTCCTGCTCTAGCCTCCCATGACTCACACAGACAGAAACAGAGAGAGAGATGCAAAGAGACAAGACAATCTTAGTTTTCACCTCTTTGCCTCAAGGAGCTGTTCATGTTGGCCATGTGCAGGGGACACAATGAGTACAGAGCAGCTGCTTTTTTGTGTGGCTCCTCAAGCTGATTTCCGTTCTTTCCCTTTGTATTAGCTTTACTACAATAGCAAATTAAAGGCTGAGGTTTTTTGAATCAATAAAGGAAACACACTTTTGATTTAATTAGTTTCTTTTATTTGCTGTAACAGTGTATTATAGTGTTACCAGTTTGGAAAGGAGACTAGTATCCAGCAAGACAGACTAGCAGCAGGGACTGGGCTGCGGGCAAACCTCATGTCAGGGGAGTACAGTTGCCTGCCATGACGCCATCCTGCTGCATGCAGTGAGACCTTCCCTGTGTACCACAGCCCTGGTGGTGACCTGCTTGCTTCATCCGTGAATTTCAGTTGTGGATTCCAATATAAACCACAGTAGCTCCATGGAAAGTTCAGGTAGAGATGTTATTTGGATTCTAGGAGAAAAACTATGGAGTTTAATGGCTGTACGTTTAAAATATGAATGCATTAGTAAAAGGAAATTTAAAGTGAACACAGTATTTGGGTGAATATGGTAGAAAAGAATATGTTACTCTCTCAAATAATAAGGTAGTGCCTAATGTCTGTAACTTCTAACAGAGATACTGAAGGCACAGATCTCTTGTATCCAAACATAAACTCCTAGCCCACATAGCAGCAGTGGTGGAACAAAGCAGACCTCCCCTAAGAAGCAGCAGTCCAATGGACTGCATAGCCCCTTAGATCTTGTCTGAATTTGAGTTAGTCACACTACTGCAAAGAGGTACTTTAATGCAAAAATACCAACTGTATTTGTTAAGAGCAATTTCAGTTTCCCAAGTTGTAAGCTACAACAAGTTCACTAACTTCGAATACAATGGACTGAAACAGTATTGAATCAGGAATCCATAGCTGCATTTTACTCATTTTGACATTTTCCTAGTTAGAGCAACTCACTGCACACTCCAGTATTGGAGAAATATATAAAATGGCATTTTTTTGTTTTTTCCAAACAAATACAGCTAGAATATGCCTAACAGTAAAAATACAAATAGTCCAGCTTGACTTTAGAAGGCAAGAGGTCCTTGTAAAATGCTGCACAATTTAAAATTGTTTTATCAAGGTGTAAATAAGTGCTATAAAGAATTCAGTACAGTTCAATGGCATGAATTAAACATCGCAAAAGGAGAGACTAAATAGATTACCATGTCTCTTTACCTGGCAAATGCTTCATTTTTTAATCCGAGTAAAAGAAAGCTTTAAGAGTCCTCCTCAGTGTCTTTTTTCACCATGTTTACCGACACTCCAAGTTAATGTATATGCAAACTGTTCTTCTACAGTTAGCTGTGTTTATTTATATTTTCCGATAGACTGGCAGAGGCGAGCTTTTCGTTCACCACTAGAGCAGTGACCACACCATTTTTGAACTGTTCTCTCCATGTACCCAACAATGGAGCCATCAGCTGGATTTTATAGGTGAAGACTTTGAAACTCAGTATTTTTAATACTTACTAAAAACCTCAGGCATCTACAAGCTTTCCAAAAGCTACAGGTTTCTTTTCAAGAAATGGTTATTAATAAGCAGGGAAGAGTTTTTAAAAACACCTGACATTAGAAGAGCAAAACTCTGAGCCATAAGTCACAGAGCTCAAGTTGTTTTTCATAGCAGCTAGAAGTTGAAAATCTTACAATTAATAAGTGTAATGAAGGGGTTAAAAAGCTACTGGTTAGTTTGAGAAATGTTCTTTTTTAGTTTTTTCCTGGCCTAGTCTAGAGCAACCACGTGATATACTGAATGCCTGCCAGCCTCTTTCTTGTTGATCCTCCGGAGACCATCTGTGCTGGGGGCATTGATTAGAGTGTGTCTGCTGGGATTACATCTTTTCTGTTGCCATGCCAACTAATCAGCTGATTTTGGTTACCACAGAAACAAAATGTCAGAGCTCACAGTACGGTAACATGAATTCAGCACAACAGAAAATGTTTTCTTAATTGGAGACCCTTTTGATTTTTTGGATTCTATGTAAAAGGCAGCTTTAAAAAAATAATAAAGAAGAGACCCATTTAAAACAAGAACTGCATCAATTTTAATTATTAAAAGCAATGCATGAAATTCTGCTCTACATAACAAAATTAAATTCCTTTATAAGGTGTGTAAATTTTTACCAATGTGATTTGAGGTATGTGTTTCAGTTTTTCTATTAAAATTTGTTAATACTAGTGCAGAAAATAAATCTGCTAAGAGCTATAGGGTTTTGAGCTTAATGGAAGAAATGTTTGAGAAGCCACAGGTATTATAAAAACACTTTGAACTGGTTGCTGGTGAGTAGTCAGGATCTTTGGCTTCAGTACAGTAATATTCATATAAATTTCTTTGTCTTGTATGAATCCTTATCTGTGCACATGTGTACCCCTGTGTATTTTCTTAGCATAGTGCAACAGATAAGAAAAAAAAATCAGAGTCAAGTGACACAATAAGTCACATTAAAAATATGAAGGCATCACTGAGGTATTTTGAGAAAGGCAGATGAGAATCTGTTGTAAGATTCTTTTTCAAATAATTTTTCTATATATTATGCCAGTAAAAATTACCTACATCTTCTTGCAGAAATCGGGAGAAAAAGCTAGG
The DNA here is from genome assembly GCA_013400935.1 of Turnix velox. NCBI lineage: Eukaryota > Metazoa > Chordata > Aves > Charadriiformes > Turnicidae > Turnix > Turnix velox. The sequence goes on from VZTY01015000.1 coordinate 30,318, forward strand.
ATTATATGTTAAGTGAACTGTTGACCAGAAAAGCCATGTCTAAGCCATGTCCAAGTGGGAACCAGACAAGTCTGAGTTGGGGCTCTTAAAAAGGCTCAACAGACTCAACCAAATCTGAGATGGCCACTTGTTCAAGCAAGTAATAGTTTTATGAAGTTCAAAGTTGCAGGAACTTTTTATTTTGAGAGCTGTTATGTCTTGTTTTCACAGTATCTCTGCACCCTGCATTCACAATTTTACTTTGAGTTGGATCTGTAAGTCTTAGTATCAGGTTTAAAGAAAAAGTCAACTAGAGAGGGAGTTAATTTTCAGATCATGCATCATTTACAGTACTTTAGTTGGGATATGATGCTGGGCAGGTATTTTGCATTATGTAGACCACTACAGCCACAGTAATTTTTCCACATAAAGTTGGGAACGGTTGTTTTAAATTCTCCAGTAATTTATTTTACATTTCATTTAGAGATACTACCCACTTACCCCCTCACCGCATTTATTCCACATGTATTTTATCTGCTTTCTCAAACAAGGCCCATCAAAAAGCTGCACAAGCCACTTCCTGTGGAAGCAGATTGATATCTGCAGCCTTTTCTCATTCCCCTGGCTCTCAAACCTGCTGTGGCAATGCAGCTCATACAGCCCATCTGACCTCATACAGATGTACCAGTACCTGAAGGGGACTTAGAGCAAAGCTGAGGAGGGACTGTTTTTCAGAGCCTATAGCAATAGGACAAGGGGCAATAGTTTTAAGAGCAGGGCAGTTTTATATTGGACATTAGGAAGAGGTTCTCCACCATGAGGGTGGTGAGTCACTTGAACAGATTGCCTTGAGAGATGATAGAGGTTCCATCTCTGGAGACATTCAAGGCCAAGCTTGATCAGGCTCTGCACAACCTGATCTAGTGTAGGATGTCCTTGCTCACTGCAGGGAGGTTGAACTAGATGACCACTGAAGGTCCCTTCCAACTCAGTGCATTCTATGATTCTATGAAAAGACGAGAAGAAAAAAACAGGTTGGCCACAGACAATCAGGGTTCTGTTTACTCCAGTTAAACATGAAAGGAATCTCCCAATGCCAGGCTGTTGTGAGGAGAAGGTAACACAAAACAAGTTGGGAATATCTGGTTCATGAACTTGGCAGGAAGTATGTGCATTATAGCCACCTCCACAGCAAGGCTCCGTCATTATCTAGCAGTAGCAATGGAAGGAGAACTGTTGCAATAAATTAGATTCAGTGCACACAATATGCTATGTTTGTAAAATCTATAGTATTATAAGTTACTGTCTCTGTGGAGAGCTCTATGAAGTAATTTTCCCACATTTTTTTTTCTCCCCAAGAGAAAGAAAACAATTAATCTGGCAGAGATGAGCAACAGAGAATACCGTGCTGATATTTTTGATTGTTATTTAATCGATGATACAATATCATTGAAAATGAAATTCACAGGAATTTATTTCATGCATTTTATGTATTCTAGGTATGCACAGAAGGACGTCTTATCTTGGAGTTTACTTTTGATGATCTTATGAGAATAAAAACATGGCACTTTACTATTAGACAGTACAGAGAATTAGTCCCACGCAGCATTCTAGCCATGCATGTAAGTAATCCTTTTTTCACTTGACCTAATGCAAAGAGATGAGATTAGGTTTATGAAAAATTCCAGCAAATTTCACACCCAAGGCAATTAACTATAAATATTTTGTTTTGCCTGCAACTATATCCATTTACAAGTTCCTTCATCTCTTGTTTCTCAGTGCTCTATTGTTGCCACTGTTACTGTGTTTTCGTTTTGTTTTAGCACATAATTTTCCTTTTAATCCCATTTTGTGGTCTGTGTAATTTGGGCACATAATCTGTACTTATAGATATGAACTGCAGTAAATTCAGAGAATTTTCATCATTGTAGGTACAATTTTCATTTAGTCTTTAAATAAACTGTTACCCTTGTATAAGACAGAGGAAGTAATTACCATATATTTACCATATGACATTTAGAACAGATTTTTTTTCTTTTTTTTGCATTACAAGACTAGGTTTTTGGTAATTGTGTGAAAACACCTGCAATGGGATATTAAATTATTAAATATTCTTCTAGCTGAAGTCAAACTATTATAAAGAAAATTGTTAGTGAGAAACAAAGACCAGAGTCTTATTAGCACTTTCAGTTCTGCATTAGAATCATTCAGATTAGTACTGCTTGTATAGAAAATTAATTGCAGGACTACAGTTTTATAGAGGGTAAGAACTTAGGCCCAAATATATGCCAATATTTTGACATCAAGTTACTTAGATAGCCATAAATAAAGAGAAATTGTTAGCAAAGAATTATAAATAACTTAAGCAGCCTGGCCCTTTTGTAAAGTGCTATTACAGGCCTGAAGAAAATACCTTTGAAAATCTGTCCCACCATTTCTGTCTGAGAGTTCTTAGAGGGATGATCTTCTGAACTCCTCAACAGTATCCCATTAAGACACAATGAGGATGGCCAAGAGCAACAACATGTATTTAGATGGCTGCAGTTCAGCAAGGGTAGACCAAGTTAGGCAGGGACCAGCAGGTATTAATTATAGTAATGAGATTGATCTCATTTTAAAGAGGTGGCTGGTCTCACAGGTGCAGCTTCTGGCTAGGGTCAGAGGAGGATTGTGCTTGCATTTTTGCTGTTTAATTCTGGGAAAATAGCTTAGATCAGAAGAGTTTTCCAGCTTCTTATTAATGCCACTAATGTGATCAGCTCTGCTGAAGGTGCCTTGATGAGTTCTCTCTGCTTCAGTTTCTGATCCACAAAAAGAAAGCAGTATCTTCTTTATTCATCCTGCCTTTATCTGCTTAGTCTCCTGGGATTCCCAGCCAACAAATGGAAGGCTCAAAGTGTACTCTGATCCCTCAGATAGCTCTTTGGTTGGGTCTTTCTCACTTGCACCTGTGTGCATTTCTGGACCTCCTAGGTCTCTCTTTTGAATGGGTAGGGACAGAAAGAAGGTATTGGATAACAGTCTTTATTCTGCTCCAGTTTTCTATGTTTTTGTGTTTTCCTGTAGCTCATGACATAAATTTAGTATCAATGTGTATTTTTTACATATGGATTGCATCTCTCCTCAAAGAACCCTCCCTGCATTGCACCAAGCACATAGAGAAAAACAAATAGATAAAAAGCAAAGTGAAAATTCTTTTTTCCTCTGTTGTTTAGGCACAAGACCCTCAGGTGCTGGAGCAGCTGTCCAAAAACATCACTCGAATGGGTCTGACAAACTTCACCCTCAACTACCTCAGGGTAAGCATACTATGGCTGATGGTTATTGTGAGCATTTTTTTAAAGTTACTGTTAGTTTTGAGTCAAGGTAATGAGAGCAGAGCCTGTGTCAGTCAGGTAAGAAATGGACCTTACTCTTAATGAAGATGAAGGAGAAACAGTGAGAATGTAATAAAGATATAGCTGGTAACAACACACCATTTAAAAGAATAAGAATTTTATCACGGAGCCAAAACAATGTGTGAGTAGCCAATGCTTTTAATGGTCTTTCTTCTCTGATTTGAATAATGGCTTCATTTTTTATTAGCGAGAAGTTCCCCACCATTTTTCCTCTGCTTTGCTGTTCCTGAGAAAATGGCAGCTTGTTCTTTTTAAGCGCTACCTGTCTTCTCCAGCTCTTCAACCTCCCCACCTTCTCCAGGCAGAGGCAGGGCTGAGGGAGGGTTGAGCTCCAGCCCCCTTTGGAGCAGCCCCTTGGAGCAGCCCTGACTTCATTTGCTTCTGGGAGCCTGAGCTCCCTCCTCAGCCTTTCACCGAATCGAGTGTGTTTTTTATGCTTAAATAATGCATTTGTTCACATTGCTTTTTGACCCTTAAAGTGCATTCAAAGTTTGGAAGTTTATTTTTATTTTTGAAAGTATTCCCTGGTGTGGGCTTATAATGCATACACTGAAACACGGGTTTGTAGAGTTCATATTTCAAGGTTAAAATTCAGATTGTTCTTATTTCTAGCCATGCCATTAGCAGATAAAATGAGGTAAATTGCACTAAGCTAACATGGCCAAGAAATCTGATTTTATTCTTTTTAATTGTATGAGTAATTATCCAACATACTTTCTTTAGGATAACAAGAACACTAAAAATTGCATTTTTCAGCCTAATGTAGAGCTATACCTTATACTCTGCATTCTAGTTGCGCTTCTTTCAGGGCTGTGATTTTTTTGTAGCACCTTGCCTCTGGATGGAATTGTACCCCCAGAGTGTTTTGAACAAGACATTGCCCTTCATTTGAGGTTGTAATCCCTGTAGCTTGACCAGGCACACTGGCAGGCTTCTGGGCTGGCCCGTAGCAGTCACAGTACTCTGGACCAGTCCTCTGTGAGGTTCAGGGGGCAGTGCTGAATTTGCAGCACAGTCTATCACCAGCCCTTCCTGGGTCTTTTGTGGCATCTTCTATAATTGCTGAATGTGGCAATGCAAATGAGAAAGGCAGGGTCCCTGTTAGGACGCAGCTGGCATCAGGCGCCCATGCTGCTCCCTCTGTCAGCATCAAAAAAAAAAAAGAAGAAAGGAAAGGGGGGAGGGAAAAAAATCCTCAGAAAAAGAAAACTGGGATCAAGATAAGCATGAGGGAGATGAGCAGTGAAGTGGAAGGGGATGAAAAGATGAAGTCTTACTTTTTTTCTTCATCCAGACTAGTTTTGTTAGCTTAACAGACAACATTAGGTCTCTGGGTGCAAAGCTTCTTCAGGCTCCTGCTGTGGTGATTCCAAAAGGAAATCTTTGGGTTTTTTTCTTTTCTCAACCCAATCTTTGCATCTTTCTTTCTTGTGGTGAGGAGTTGATCATTCTGCTCTTTTTTCAGATATTCAGCTCATCATAGGAGCTTATATCAGATGATGTATTTCCATTTTGATTTACTCCTTTCCCAATTAACTTCTTCTGTTAATTTTAACATTTAAATCTTTTCTGAACTTGCAATAGTAAAATCATGCACTAAAAATGTGCTAAATGCACTCACGTTTAAGGTGTTATGTTTTCTTGTTGTATTTCTTTTTAAGTCAGCATTTTATGATATTTTCAGTCTTCCCAGTGTTTAGTAATTAGCACTGTTACATGGTTTTGAATAAGGATTTGAAACTAAGCATATTTTTTTTTCCTTTTTCTTTTTGCTGCGCACAGCAAAGGCTTGTGATTCTCATAAGTGAAAACTTCACTGATGGGTAGAATTAATCATTTTTATTCTTCAATGTGCTCACAGCAGCAAGCTGTGCTGCAGTCTTCTTAAAGGCAGAATTTAAACTTGGATTTCAGATTGCTGTGACATAAAGGTACAGACGGGTTTTTTTAGACTTTAGACATTGCAGAGTGCTAAATCATTGCTAGTTGGGGTAATTGCAGTTGCTGGCATGTAAACCTCCGTTCCAGAGTGTGACATGCCTGTAGAGCTCTGGATGCCTGCCGTGGTTTGTCTTCATTCACATTAATTCTGTAAATCATATTTAGGACAAATTTAAAATATATCTTCTTGGAACCTGGAAATGAAATGCTTTGTCCTGTATCATTTGCCAAATGCTCTTTCTCCCTGGTTTCTCTGGCTCTGTATAAAGCCATAGGTTTTCTTTTTTCCAGTTACTTATTTGTTTTGTTTCAGTATAATTGATTACCTCATCAATGGGGTCAGTGTAGTTTGCTGTATCTGCTGACTAGGAGTTGAATAGGCTGTCTCAGAAATAATGAGTAAAATCTTGTAGGTTTTAAATTAATATCAAGCTTTTTAAAATGTAATTTCTCATCAAGTCATCAAGTAGCAGATATTAAAAACTATCACATAATAAGGTCAAGACCTGTATCCTAGTCTCAGTCAGTACAAGTCCAGGAACAGGATCCAGTACAGATTTTGAATATGAAGATAGCAGAAGAACAGTTTCCACCAAGCTAGGTAATTTAGTCCCCACACATCATGGTTTTATCCTCCTGTCTAATTTGCTAGCTGCTCAGCCATTTTATTTAGCTCTTTGGTGTGTAATCATAGAATCATAGAA
>VZTY01015009.1:0-25117 GCA_013400935.1 Turnix velox
CCTCCTCCCTTCTTCAAGAGACTTCAAGAGAATTTGGTGGGACATGATGTCCACCATGTGCTCCAGCTAGCTTTCTAGAAGGAGTGATGGCTGTGCAAGGAGCTGAGGCTATCAGTGCATTATGCTCAAATTCATGAACATGGTTTGAAATAAAATACTCCAAACATTATAATTTACAAAATCTCAATCTACTTTCCGCTCATGTGGCTTCAGCAGCACTAGTTGGGTGATATAGCAAACATTTTTTGTGATTCCATGTATTTGCTGTCACGTTCTTCAGGTGTAAATCATGGCAAAGTAAAAGCATGAAGCAGCTGAATAGCAATAAAAATATTTCAACTTCATGTTCTAGAGATGAGATACACACAGCCATTCAAAAAAGGAGAGGAACATGGAAAAAAGAAGAAAAGGATTATCAGTTGGGAAAAAATTTACATGTTCTTGGCAGTTTTTAAGGTGCTATAAATTTTAGCAGTTTGTTTTTCAACAAACAAAATATTTTTTTTTCAATTTAATGAATTTAATAAGTAGGTGATACTATACAGAATTTTTAGTAGCAGCTTTTTTTTTTAACTGCATCTGAGTAAATGCTTTGGGTATTTCTTGCTTGACAAAATAGAAGCTGGTAATTTGGATTTTTAAAATAGTCCTTTGAGATGCAGAGAGTTTTCTTTTAGTTTCTGCTCTTTCAGGAGATGTCCTGTGAATAAGTATTTTGCGTCTTTCATCCTCTTTTTCTCATCCTGCTGGTGAACTTTTAAAATGATGTACTAAAGTGGAATGTAGGATTCTTTTTTTACATGTAAGTGCAACACAAATTGTCATCATCCATTATTAAATAGATGTTAATAGAAGACTCTTAATGCCTTCACCAAGCATCCTAATTAATACTGGCAAAACCTGGTTAGTACCTTGGGAAATAAGATTCAGTTCCAGCTTGTTGGCTCTTTATCAAGACTCCATCAAGGGCTTACCCCTCCCATGACTCTTCTTAGGATTTACCTGTTGAATATGATTTTGATGACATGTAATGAAAGTTCATATAAGGAGTAATAATTCTACACCATGGTAACAGTATCAAAACATTGCTACTCTTCCTTTGCTCATTTTCTTTTACTAGCCAGAGATGTGGTTTGTGGCCAGGGACCTTTAGTGACTTTAGAAAGTGGTGATTTTTGTTAGGGTTTTCCTTTTTAGTTCACTTGATCTATAGGCAGAAGTTCTTAGACACAAAGTATGTGTGCATTGAAATAAACTAGTATTCCCTGGAAATAAATAAATGAAACTCCATTTTTTACAGAGATGTAGAACTTTCTTCTCCTCTTCTCCATAGCAGCTGTACAGTTTTCTTTCATAGCAGCTTAAATTGAGCCCACTGGGGTGTTTTTTCCCTGTAAGGGTTGTGAAAACCCCTACTTTCTTCTAATGACAGACCCCATTTCTAGAGCATAAAGCCTCTCATGCTCTGGAGCAAAAAAAAAAGCATACCTGGAAGCCCAATTTTTAGAAGTACAGTTTGAGGCAGCAGATTTTGGCTGGTGCAGCAGATTTTTGGACAGCATCACACATCCATTCCCAGCTCTGGTGCTGGGTATGAGACCCGTGGAAATTAGCTGACAGTGTGAATAAGTGGCTGGAAGGGGGAAGGTCAAAACATCTGATAACTGGGGCTTCTAGTCCTTTTCCAGCAGTAACTGTAAGAGGTATTAATTTTGTCTGTCAAAACAGACTAAAGCAGTATTTAGGAGCTGCAGATTATTCATTTAAATTATGAAAGGGCTAAAGATACAGTGATGGATGTTTCGAAGGATGCAAGAGGGGACTAAAGTTCTATTTAAATACGAATCCACTGTGAAGCTGTCATAACATGCCTCACAGTTAAAAAGTGAAATTGCTGAGCTGCAAGATTTCTTTTCTGAAACTCTGCTTAGGACGTATCCAACTCTTCTGCTTCTGCTGTATTTCTCAGATTAGGAAATTTAATCTTTCTAAGCCTGCCTGTTTAGTCAGTGCTGACCCCTGTGGTGGTTGTGGCATGAGAGCTTCCTAAGTAGCTCCAAATTTGGCTCCATCCCATGGGAGCAGGGCTGGAGGTTGTATTGAACCTCCAGATGGACATCCTTTGGAATGATTGAAGAACAAGAAATAAAGGTTAATTGCATTTATTCTTCTCAAGAGCCTGTTGAGTGCACCAGGAGTTGAATTTGTCTTTATGAAAGCATGTTCTGGACATGATACATTTCAGATCTCACCTTCAATGCCATGGCATGGCAGTGATAAATGATTTCTTAATATCCTCTGGTATAAAACTTAACACAGGCCATTTCTATCTAGTTCAGTATTTATTTTAGAGAACTACCTTAGGTGCTTCAAAGAAATATAGTTTTTTAAATTTTATTTTAGAGATTAATTTGGAAATTGTAATGGTGGAACATACAATTTGATGCCATGAAGAAGTTCACTTCATCCTGCCCTATAAGATGCAGGTAGTGCAGGCCTGGAGGGAAGTTTTGCTTAATTTGTTACAGGAAGGGGACCCATGATGATGATGATGATATCTCCCACAAATAACTGGTTTTTGTGTTGCTTGTAAGACATATTGCAGCTTTTATAACCATCATCCTTTTAAAAAATGTCTCACAGATAATTTTCATGAGATTTACTTATATTTTTTGCTAGGAATTCAAAATACAGATTTGCTTGTGTGTCTTCTGGTAGAAAAAAAAATATACAGGATTTTGTGCAACTCTTTTTTTGATAAAATCTTGCCTTTGCTTCCTCATGATTAATGTTTCTTGTTTTGTGGATTTCTTTGTCTTTCGTGGGGTTTGGTTTTAGAGGGTCGGCGTCATGTTCCCCCTCCCCCCCTCCCCTTTCCCCCGCGGTTTTTTTCCTGGTTCTCCTTACAATTGGAAATGAAAAGCAAATTTTATCAATCAACCAGGCAAAAAAGGGATGAGCTTTGAAGAAGGAGTTACCTACTGGTAATATTCTATATTTCAGGAATATTTGTTTCCCTGTTTTGTTCAGTGTGGGTTTTAGCAATGCTTCTCAAGTCAGAACCTTGGAGTGGTACTGAAGCTTTCTCCATCTTCTAAGAGGAGGAAAGTCTGGGGGAAACTTGGGATAAACACTGGATAAGATGTTTTTGTAAGTGTTTCTGCTAAAGCAATTGTGAGTGGTTGAGCATACAACGAGGACATCTTATCTAAGTCTGGAACTTTCAAAAGCTTTGTTTGTGGTCTGTTGTCCTAGCAGATACACTTGATCCCGTGAATTCTACAGCCTTTTACATGTTGGAGGCTGCTTATTTTTGAACAAAGGTTGTGAATGAGTAATTTGCATCGTCTGCCCCTGGGAGTTTATGTCTCGATACCCTTGATTAGATTGTCCCTTCAGGAGAGTGCTGGAGACTAGATACTGTCCTGGTGTGTTTGCTCCTCAAGATAATGTTGCTTTATTCGGTTATTTGCAAACCAAGGAAGTCTTGAAGACTTCATGGCTGAGGATGTTGTCAAAAGCATGTGCTGTCTTGCAACAGTGGTCTATTTTTTTATAAGACATGACATATTTCTCTTAAAAAAAAAAAAAAAAAAAAAAAAAAAAAAGAAGTGGTTTTCCTTTTGGTAAAGTTAATTTAGTTTACCTTCCCATGTTTCTGTGCAGATTCCAGGGTACTACTAGGGTATTCCCCCACCCATTTTCATTATTAAAAGGCTAATGAAAACAATTAGTTAAAATCTTGAATTTCACATGGAGAGTTATTAGATTGTCTGTGGCAAGCCAGAATATCTCTTTTCCACATTACAAAAGACAAAGCCAGTTGACTGGTGAGTTCAGTGAAGATAAAATCATTAGTTCCAATATTTTTTAGACTTCTAAGACCCAGTATTTCTCTTTTTAACACCATTCCTTGCCTTATGGTGGTGAGTTTTCCCCTTCCTGAAGTAACAGTGTCTTCCCAAAGAGTCAGCAGCATTCTCTTACCCCTTTATGTGCAGATGAGATGGCTTTGCAGTATCAGGAGAAAATGTAAACGAGCAGTTTAAATGAGATTAGTCACCTGGATGGGGCAGATTTAAAGTGACCTTGCTCGAGATCCTTAAAATTATGAAATTGACATTAAAAGCCATTATGGTCAAAGAGGAAAAACGATGGAAAGAAATTAAGACACGAGGGAAGGATGGATTTGTTTTATGGCTTGTGTTTTTCAAAAGAAATAAAGGCTTGATATTACCTTGCATTTTTCCTGATCAGCATAGAAATTTCCTTGTGGCAAGAGATAAGAGGAAAAATAGAGTGAAATAATTACTTTTTAAAAAAAGCAGCTTCGTAACACTAAAGAAGTAATTTAGCTGTGGAAATTATTAAGAGACCTTTAATCTCAGTATTTTCAGAACATATAAAATAGAGCATTTCAGTGAGCAGCTTCTATTTCTTTCACTCTTCTTTTGTTTCAGGGTTTCTTTCCCTTGTGCCTCACTCCTGGACTTATTTGTTAGGATCCATTCTCCTCCTGAAGTTATTCTTCAGCTTGGTTTCCACCAGCATGTTTTTCTCCACTTAAGACATTTCTCCATTTTTCCCCAAGAGTTCTCCTTTCTCAGAGCAATTTTGGTGTAGATATGTCAAAAAAAAGAGTGTGTCTCCTAGCAAAGCTCTCTCTCCATGTGTGTAGCTCTCCTGTGCTTGAATTATTACCTTCTTTCTTTCAAAGGAAAGAGACAATTCAACCATCTCTGGTACTCCATATTTTGTTTTTCCATTGCTCTGTGCAGTGTTTGACCAAAAGACTGAGTAGGAAATGCAGTTTAATCAGGGCTTTGCAATACTGAAGTAATAAGCACTTCCTCTAATTTCACACCTTTAAAGTAGTCTGACAGCAAGTTTTCTTCTTGACTGTTGTCTTGCTGTTCCCACCTTCTCAGTCTGATAACTGTTGCCAAAAGAATACTAGAATTTGTCTTTATTTTTGGTCATTTCCTCTTCCTCAAGTGCAGCATCAAACCACTGCCACCCAGTACTCCTCTTTCCTCCTTTGTTCTGGTGTAAGAAGTAAGGGGGGTTTTTTTTCGGTTTTTTTTTTTTTAGAGGTTGTAATTTTCAGTAATTAAACTGATTAGAATTAAACTGGTGGGGAAACTGCATTTGATTACACAGGCAATACAGAGGAGGTAAAACTCATCTAACTAGGTTCCTTTCCAGCCTTTAGGCTTTTAATAGCTAAGTTAATTTCCTAGAGGAATATGGGCTGATTGAAGGAAAAACTATAATCATTAATTGCAGTAGATTTAATTTGTTTGAAGTATAAAGAAAAGGCTGCCTGAGACTTCAGGGGAAGAAAAGAGCTGTGCTCCTGCCCAGTTAAAAAAAAAAAATTAAAGAAGAATTAATAATAAAACAGTATTTTTTTTTCCCTGTTTGCAACATATCCTGCTAAAATTTTTAGACTTATTGTGGGTTTTATACATATTGGAAGGGGGATGTTCTTAGATCACAAAAATATTCTAGAAAAATATACAGAACAGCTTTTCCTGCAAATCATGACCACAATCTAAAGGAATGTATTTTGTAGTGTGGGTTTCATACTGTAATCCAACTACCTGATGCTTCAAGGGGTGTAAGATATTTTCTAGCTATCCACTGAACCATTTCTTTGCTGGGCTGGTTACAGAATATGAGATTGCTGTCATTGCTTTCCAAAAAAACCCAGAATTTTCCACACTGAATAAAATTTTGGGTTTTTTTTTTAAAGTTGTCTTTTCATGTCTTTCTCCCTGACGATTAGGGCCTGTGACTGGTGTTTTGGGGCCTCTCTATTAATTGCTGCTAAAGCTAACAGATGATTCATCTTTCTGAGCAGCTATAAAAACATACTTTACCTGACTTACAGATGTGCTTACATATAGCATCAGATGCTTGTAATACCCTTTGACATTGCTGGCCCCTGTGTTTGTATAAGCAGTGTTTGTGCTCTGCCTCATTCTGTCTTTGTTTCCTCTAATTCATTTTTCAGAAGTGCTCAGCTGGCTCATAAATCATGGCAGGAGTATTAGAATAATGAAATGAAGTATTTGCTGGGCACAAATTCGGTTGCACTATCCCTGCTTATGTTTCCTAGATAGAATCATGGAATAGTTTGGGTTGGAAGGGACCTTAAGTTCATCAAGTTCCATAGGCAGGGACACCTCCCACTAGATCAGGATGCTCAGTGCCTTGTCCAGCTTGGTCAAAGAGATCACTGTGAGTTACACACTAATCTTGGATACAAAAGGTCTATATGAAACCTTATAGAATCATAGAATGGTTTGGGTTGGAAGGGACCATAAAGATCATCTAGTTCCAACCCCTCTCCCATAGTCAGGGACACCTCCCACTAGATCAGGTTGCTCAGTGCCATGTCCAGCCTGGTCTTGAACACCTCCAGTGATTGAGGGGGCATCCACAACCTCTCTGGGCAAATAATGTTTTTATTATTTTAATTAAAAATTGATATGATAGTGTTGAATTTTTGTTTTTACAGAATATTTATGACTACTCTGTAACTTTAGATGAGTATTGTGCTCTCATTCTGTAACTTTATACAAGTACACTTTATATGAATAGTATGCTAAAGAATTGGAGAAACACTAATTTGTCAAAAGCTCTACTATCATTGATCAAACATTTGGAAAATGCATTTTTATACGGCATCATAACACTGACACCATCAAAACCTTTCCCAGGGCACACATGCAAAATTAAAGAACCCAACATATAAATGTTAGGTATTAGAGAAGATAATTTGGAAAGTACAGAATTAGGATGATGTTTATTTTCTCATGCACTTTGAGCAGTTTCAATCCATGTAATTTTGTGACAGCAGATTGCTCACCCCAGGCCCTCCTGCCCTGGGTCAGGACTTGGCACAAGCTGTGGGTCCTGGATGGGGCAGAGGATGAGAATGTGAGATCAATGGTAAATCTCTGTCCTAGGGCAATGGGACTGGTGTGCTGGTCACTGGGTGCTCAGGGCACCCAACTCTTCCTTCAGCATCTCAGAGCCACCAAGGCAACAACGTGCCCTGAAGTCATGGGAAAAACTCTCTCCTTGGTCTATAAAAATGTGCCCCCTTTCTCTTTGCAGATTTGTCATCCTTCCTTTGGTCCTTTCCAGGTCCATCTCTGGTGCTGATCCGTTAACTTGGAGCTTTACAAAATTTTTAATTTTCCTAATATAAGATAGAGAAGGAATTACAGCATCAAAATATAGAATTACAGAGAAGAGTCTTGCAGAAAGTTACTCAAGGTGGTTGATCTACATGTGTTGCAGCACTGGGGAAAAAAAACAACTAAACTTGGACCACACACGTTCACCCTAGTGTGGTTTTTGTGCTTCTTGTATTTGTCTCCCTTTTTTCCCTTGCAGAAAGACAGGTAAAAACAAAACCATGGAAGTGCTTATTTGATCAACACTTAAAAAATACGGTTAGCAGGGAGGGAAAGGAGCAGCATTTTTTTTCAAGTGATTAATCAGCTTTCCCAAATTTATCTTCGGTCTCATTGTCAGTAGGAATTGTTTGTGGGATTATTTCTTTGGCTTTATTTTTTGTCTGCCTTAAGCTCTGATTTAGGGGAGCCACGGTTCTTTTTATTGAAGCTTTCAAGTGAGAAATCCCTCTGACAATTAGGCAGCATGGCATGCTAAAAAGCTGCCAATTGAGTTGTGGCCCAAGCAAAGGGGTCAAGCTTGTTCACTTATTTGTTTTACCCAGTGGTACTGCTCTCCAGTCAAGGGATAAACTGTTACTAGAAGCAATGAAAGGAAATGTTAGCAAAAACAGCAAGTAGGAGCAGTTCTGGTGGTTTTGGGAGGTGGTTTAGAGCTGAAAGGATTTGTGGTGGAAGCGCTTGTGGTCATGATGTAAATTAACTACAAGCATCTCTACTGTAAGAGGCTGAATTCACATCATCCATCTTGGGTTCCCAAAACACAGATGTTCTACATCTGAGCCTGACAGTGCCTACATCTATCTCTTCATTGACAGTTTGGGGAAGTCAAGGTTAAAATCATAGAATAGTTTGTGTTGGAAGGGACCTTAAAGATCATCAAGTTCCAACCCCCCTTCCATAGGCAGGGACGCCTCCCACTAGATCAGTGCTGCTCAGTGCCTTGTTCAGCCTGCCCACCTCCAGAGAGGGGGCATCCACAACCTCTCTGGGCAACTTGTTCCGCTGCTTCATTGGTTTGTATCCAAAGCACATGGAAGCTGAGGACAGCTCAGATGTAATGAATGACTGGGAATAGCTCTACATGACAAGGTAGCCTGACTCCTCCTTGATAGGTGTGATGCTTCCATGTCTAGACTTGACGATCAGAATCAGCACGTAGCCGGGATCATAAATTTTAGGGATGACACTGGTGTAGACGCCCCCTCTCTAGAGGTGTTTTAGGCCAGGCTGGACAAGCCACTGAGCAACCTGATGCAGTGGGAGGTGCCCCTGCCCATGGCAGGAGGGTTGGAACTTGATGATCTTTAAATTACTGCTATAATTTGGGTTTTTTCNCTGGACAAACCACTGAGCAACCTGATGCAGTGGAAGGTGTCCCTGTCTATGGAAGGGGGGTTGGAACTAGATGATATTTAAGGTCCCTTCCAACCCAAACTACTCTATTATTCTACAAGTTTCTGATGAGGTGTTGCAGTTTGATGATTTCTCTTTCTCCATGGTGTTGGTGTGCAATGCTGCAGCCAGCCTGGCCTCCCGTTGTGCTTCTGAGAAAATGAAAGATTCTTGTCCAGTCTAACCTCAATATATGTTTCATCAAAGCCTTAATACTGCTTCTGCCAGATGTTATCTGCTTGAATGCACAGTCTTATAACAACAGTGCCTATTTACTTTGAGTTGGGTTTTTTTTATTTTTTAAATAATAGCTTTAATCTCCTCATCATTAACAACTGCCTGTAATCTTAGTGTTAAAGAAGTACCTGAAGAGTATAATAAAACTACTTCATTTCTCATGCAGCCATGGGAGCAGGCAGATAGCATGCAGGGCAGTTTTTGGGATGCAGGTAACTGAGAAGTTTGACTCCAACATGCTCATTGAGATACATGAGGATCTGCATCTGGGAAAGATGATAAACTCCCAACAACCTCACAGTGACAAAGAATTGTCCCACACCACCTGAAATCCTGTCATTGCCAGGGATTTCATTTGGGCTTTTGGCTTTGTCATGTCTTTGAGAATATCTTAGAATCATAGAATAGTTCAGGTTGGAAGGGACCTTAAAGATTATGAGTTCCAAAACCCTTGCCATAGGCAGGGACACTTCAGAACTTCATCTTCATTGCTTGAGATCTCCCTTTTCTTCAAAGCTCCTGCATAGTGTTTGTGGGGCTTGTAAAATAGCAAGCCAACACTAAAATTATTTATTTTCCCCTGTATTTTTTTGAACTTTAGATTATATTTCTTCATTTGAAGGCATGTCATGGATTGCACGTTGTTCTGGGAACAGTGAAATGGAGAGATAATTCATCTCCCCCTGACTAACCTTACTTCCTTTTATCTCAAAAAGGGTGATTTCTGATTTCTCCAATAGAATAAGTTGATGGCTGTACTTTATTCTTAAATTTTTTTCTGGTCTTCTCAGGATTTATTTCCTTTAGCTCATAGTTTGGAACATTTTGAAACAATCAGTTCAGAAGTAGTATGGATACTCTATTTGACAACTAAAGATTTGAGACAATTTTCTTATGGGCAGAGTAAAAGGTCTTGTCTTTATTTCACTGCTATGCTTTATTCCTGGTTTGAGTGAAATACCCAGGTTATTAAATTCCACTTTGCCTTATAAAGGAATACATGTCCGTTGTTAGACAAATATTTAGCCCTATAGCAACAGTGTTTGAAAATACAAAAAGTACTGTGAAATCCTTAACCAGATTCTCTATTTCTTCTGTAATGTGGCTGACACTGACCACAGTGGGAGCTGCTTCTCATTTCAGGCTATATAAAGGAAGGATCATTAGAGAAGTTACACAGCACCTTCATAGATGCAGAGCTTGTTCCATTTGCATAGTTGGATGTATTTGAAAGTAGATTTTACTTTAGTGTTTTACCTGCTGCCTCTTCAAACCCTACAAGTCTGCGCTAGTTGCTTGCAGGAGCTTGTAATTTGTTGTCAAAATCTTCCTTCCAGGCTGCTCTTGGAAAAACCAGTGCAATAACACCTTGTCTTCCTCTAACTTTGTGGCAAAATTTGCAAGTGAAGTCTTGTCTGCATAGCTAGAAAAAAAAACAACCTACCAGGGAAGTTTTTGGTAGGACAAGTATTAATTTTTAATTTTTTTTTTCCAAACTTGATATTGTTTATGAGCATTAACACCCTAAAAAAAAAGCTGGAGTGTGGACAATTACTGCTTTTAATCACAACACTGAGGCCAGCCCTCCAGGATTGACCTTGCTTCCATTGCCTTGGAGAGAATGAGAAGCTTAAGGAGGTTGTTCCTGTGCCCCAGGTCTCTTCTTGCTGTGGAAAAACGCCCTGTGCTGCTGTTGAGGCAAAGCCCCAGGTAGCTGCTTCTCAGCCTTTGATTTCATAACAAATTATGGGGTTTTTTTAATTGTTTTGAAGCCTGAATGTTGAATATTAATGTTTCAAGACTGAAATAGGTTGGGTTTTATTGCCATTTAGTTTTCTTCTCCTTCTGTTTTTATTAGAACTTTATTATAACTTCTTTTAATTAGAACTTTCTGCCATCAGACATTTTCCTTTTTGAAATCAAGGATTATGCAATTACTGCCTGGTGAAGGACACTGCAATGAAATCTCGTGATTAGTCACACCATAAGCACCCACCACTGCTTAAAAAAAAATAAATAAAAAAGAAGAAAGGAAGAAAACTCTCCTGGAGTGTTCCTGTGTGCAGGTGGAGTTTGGGAGGTTCAGGGCTGGTTGTAATTTTGAAAAGACAAAAGCAAGGAAAGCACAAAGAAGTTCATTCTCATTTTTTAATTGTTTTCCATGTAACATGTTCCTGTATCTTCAAGATATCTTTGAGATATGGGGAAGATGGAAGAATTATATGAATTTCACTAATTATTTTGAAAGAATTGCTACCAAAGCTGCTTTTCTAAGTGTGCAGGTAGAACCAAGGACTACCTCTCACCCTGTTTTGCGTAGGCTGTTGAATATTGATGATGACTCTACTTAAATGGATTAATTATATACTGCTGCACTTTGATTCCCTTTAATGTTACATTTACAAACCACACAAATGGGCCAAATTATGAGATGAAGAATTGGCTGTAGTAGTCCTGAATGTTTACTTCTCTCATTATTCTGCCCTGAAATAAGTTCCTGTTGCTTTAGGTTTCAGCTTTGCCTGTATTTTAAAATCCAGAAGGTAACTTGAAGTGGTTGAGCAAACCACAAATTGACACACAAAATGGATAGTATCTTAATTCACATCTTTCCCTTCAGCATCTGCTGTGTGACAATTTATCAACCTGTGTTTTAGTCTGAAATTATTCCTGCTTTGTGCCTTTCTCACCTCTGCCAGACAATAGGAGAGGAACGTGCAAAACGAGTGTGCCTTCTGCAAAGGTTTTCTCATAAAACCTGATGATGGATATTCCTGGGCTTTACAGCCAGTTTTAGCCTTTTTTAGCTCTTTCCCTACAAACAGCAGCTTCTGATTCAACAAGTCTGTTGAAATCTTCCTCCTGAGGATGAGATCAGCCTCATCAAACAAGTTCTTTTAACTGTCCTTCTCCAGGCTCTGGCAGGAAACCTTTCCCTTTTCACAGAGTATTAGGAATTGGAAGGGACCTCAAGAGATCATCTAGTCCAATCCCCCTGCCACAGCAGGAACACCTAGACCAGGTCACACAGGAAATCATCCAGATGGGTTTTGAATGTCTCCAGAGAAGGAGACTACACATCCTCTCTGGGCAACCTGTTTCAGTGTTCTGTCACCCTCACTGTGAAAAATTTTTTTCTTACATTTCTCTGGAACCTTCTATGTTTCACCTTGTACCCATTTTCCCTTGTCCTATCGTTGGAGGCCACTGAGAAGAGCCTGGCTCCATCCTCCTGACACTCACCCTTTACATATTTATAAATCTGAATGAAGTCCCACCTCAGTCTCCTCTTCTCCAAGGTGAAGAGACCCAGCTCCCTCAGCCTTTCCTCATAAGGGAGATGCTCCAATCCCTTCATCATCCCTGTTGCTCTGTGCTGTACCCTGTCCAGCAATTCCCTGTCCTTCCTGAGCTGAGGAGACCAGAACTGGCTTTCCTTTGATTTGAGATAGATGTTTCTGTCTAGCTGACAGCAATACCCATGGATGAAACCTATAACCTTCATTGCTATGAATGTGTGAACTACTGGTTTTATGGGATTTGACCTGGGTATGTTTTGTGGAGTTACATTTGGGACTGCAGATCTTTGGATAAATATTATTCTTAAAAACAAGTTCATCTGTTTTTTCAGATATTCTTTTAAATTACTTTTTTTTGCTGTGGTTCACTGACTTCCCCACCAAGAAGCAATTGGGGTCCTTAGGCTACTAGAAAGTTTAGGCTCCTTTTTCACTCCATATGGAAGTTCCTACGTTGGCCTTTCTGAAGTCCTTCAGGCCGAGATCCTGTGTTGTTCCCTCTGTGTGTTAGTCAGCTTCAATTTCTCTCCATTTTCTCCCACACAATGAGTGTATTTCACTGTAAGGTAAAAACCTGTCATTTTGCTCCTTGTGCTTTGAAGGTATGGCTCCAACATACTCTGAATTTTAAATGTCAGCTCAGTAGCTGTGTGCCTGTTGCTATTACTGCAATGGCAGTACGTTGCCTACACTGGGGTTTGTGGCTTTAGGGCTGTTGTGGTTTTTTTTTTCCTCTCTGTATATCAGATTTCAGAGATGCTTTGCATATGACTGATTAAGCTTAATGGGTGTAATATATAAATTTTTAAAATAGCTTTACTGCATAAATGCACATTATGTATTGAGTCAGTAATGTGTTAGCAGAAGGCAAATAACTGAGAAGTTATGACAGTTATTGTTTCCTTATTAAAACCAGAATGTTGTGAAGGCAATTTCCTTGACAGGATCAACTCCAGAACATGCACTTGTATGTTTTTTTTTTTTTTTTCCTTTCCTTTAATCTACCTATGAAATACCCTTTACAAGCTTGAAATTGGAGTTAATGACTGCCTGATTTGCAAAGATGGCAAGGCTGAGTTGTAACAATTTGTTCTCCATACAGAATTTGTGAGGGGTAATAGAATAAAACAGGTTGTGACAAGTAAACCACAAAGACATTTTATTAGTTGCAAATACAAAACTTGTACTCCTAATTGTACAGAGCTTTACATTAGATTTTATTCCTCTTGAAAGTAGGATGAATTAGTAGTACATACTTTCAGTAGCTGGGAAACGAAGTAAGGGGTGGAAAACTCAATCCTTTTGTCTCCTGTATCACCTGCTTTGCTATCACCAATGATGGAAACTTCTTAAACTGAGTTGAGGTGAGTTTTTTTGGGTGCGTTAGGACATGCTTCTGGACATCTTGGCTTTACAGAAAGTTGGTACTTTTAACTAACAAGAAAATCAGACCAAGTAGACATTCACTTTTTTTTACAGTGTTTTTTCATGGACAGAAAAAGAGATGTTTGCTTAATACATGGAAGCTCAAGTCTTCTAAGTGCATATAGAGAACATCTCTCCATCTCCCATTGAAAGCAAACTATTGGGCTGGAACTCAGAAGCCTCTTAGGAGCTCTGAGGAGCATCATAGGTCTAGGGCAGGCCCTTGGCTGCTGCAGGGGTTACTCCAAAGAACTGTGGCCCTCCAAAGGGATTGACCTGCTGCCCTTGGAATCAGGGTGCAACCATCCATGTGAGACTCCAGCTCATACCTGTGCCAAAGGATTCAGTTCCAATTTGGCTTTTTTGTAGTAGTCCAGAGAGGTGAAAGCTCTTTCCAAGGTATAGGGAAAAGCATCTTATTCATTGAAACCTTATGTCCTCTAGAAAACAATGAAGTAAACTGCTGCTGCTGCCTGTATTACAGGGCTGTTTCTGGTGCATGGCTGGATGTAGATTATCATCACACTTTCCATGTTGAGTAAGTACCTGAAGGCACATAGGCATCTGAAGATGCTAACAGTGGTGTGTACCTAAATAGAATCATAGAATCATAGGGTAGTTGGGGTTGGAAGGGTCCTTAAAGGTCATCAAGTTCCAGCCCTCCTGCCATGAGCAGGGACACCTCCCACTAGATCAGATTGTTCAATGACTCGTACCTCTCTGGCCAACCTTTTCCACTGTCTCACCACCCTCACTGTAAAGAATTTCTTTCTAGTATCTAGCTTTTATCTCCCCATTTCCAATTAACATCCATTATTCCTAGTCCTTTGATCACATATCCTGTTAAAAAGTCCTACCCCAGCTTTTCTGTAGCCCCCTTCAGGTATTGAGAAGCTACTGTGAGGTCCCCCTGAGGCTTCTCTTCTCCAGGCTGAACAACCCCAACTCCTTCAGCCTGTCTTCATAAAGGAGTTGCTCCAGCCCTTTGATCATCTTTGTGGCCCTTCTCTGGACCTGCTCCAATAGCTCAATGTTCTTCTTCTGTTGAGGGCTCCAGAGCTGTACACAGTACTCCAAGTGGGGCCTCACCACAGCTGAGTAGAGGGGCAAAATCACCTCTCTTGACCTGCTGGTCACACTTCTCTTGATGCAACCCAGGATTTGGTTGGCCTTCTTGGCTGTGAGTGCACACTGCTGGCTCATGTTGAGGTTTTCATCCACTGACACCCCCAAATATTTCTCTTCAGGGCTGCACTCAAGCCACTCTCCACCTGGACTGTATCTGTTCTTCAGATTGCCCCAACCAGGTACAGGACCTTGCACTTGGCCTTGTTGAACTTCATGAAGTTGGCTTGGGCCCACCTCTCAAGCCTGTCGAGGTCCCTCTGGATGGCATCCCTTCCTTCTGGTGTGTCAACTGCACCACACAGCTTGGTGTCATTGGCAAACTTGCTGAAGGTGCACTCAATCCCACTGTCCATATCTCCTACAAAGATGTTCAATAGCACTGGTCCCAGTTCATCTTATTTTGTAGGCTAGGTGATTTTCTAATCTCCAGTAGTCTCTGCTTTGCACCATTAGGCACCCAGTTATAATATTATTTTACCTCTCTGAATTGCTGTGGCTTTGTGTGTGAGGAAGTATTTTAAGTAATTATATTGGTGACTCTACTGTAGTATCCTGCATATGGCTGTATTTTATTTATTACATATACTCTAAAACCGACTTCCATGATGTTTAAGCCTAAAGCTTTTCTATTTGAAGGCACCAAATAGAAGTGATTGAATGTAGAAGGTGCAGTTGTTGGCTCGCTCTTCTTTGTTCTCACTGCTTTCTTGAGAAAAGATCAAAGGAAAAGCAGTGGCAGGTAGAGATGTCACACAAAAAACATGTAGAAGAAATGTAGCTTCCCCTTCCATAAATTACTGGTGCTCTGCTCACCAGCTGCCTGTTATGATGTTTTATTGATGAATAAAAATGGTGTGTGAGGAGCGATGGAATGCTTTGCATCTTACAACACTGCCAGTTAGAAAGATGTCGCCTCAAATAAATTTCACAATTATCAAGTATTGACAAAAAATATTTAATCTTTTTTACATCAAGCTAAGCTCAAACATCTGCTGCCAAAGTCGGACAGTATCAAGTAATCTTTTAAAAGTATATTTTTATTATACTGACAGATGCATGGCTGCATGACATAGATGTCAATTTAAGTTACGAATGCCATTAATACTTGACAAAGACATGCTCCCAGAAGGATTTACGTTTTTCTAATGTTGTCAGATGAGTATATGCCAACAAAAAGTAAGCAGAGTTATTCAGCTCTGTCATTAACAAAGCTAAAAGCGTGTTATCTCCAGAGACATCACAAAAATTGGTATTCACATCTTTTCCATTTTCTAAATTCCACAGAATTGACAGCAGAAAAAAATAATTCTAGGTCTGTTTAAGCATGCACACATGCTTCTTCACTTTTTTGGACCTTTAGGCTCAGAGAGCAGAAAGATTTTCAGTTTCTTTTGAGGTGAACTTCTGCAGCCTTCATTTGCCTTCCAGAAAATTTCAAATAATCCCACTTCTTGGCAAGGACACTGTTGTAAAGAGAACATTGAGGAAAATGTGAAGACCTCTGCCAGAGTTTCAGGTCTGCTTATTCACTCAAAAAAAAAGTACTGGAAAGCTGAATGACTTAACTCATTAAGAAGGATGAGATTCAAAACATTAATACCCAGTTCTTATTTGTCAAATAGGCTGGTGTATTCATTATTCAAATCTGTACAATTTAGTAACCAGAGACTTCGTTGTGAGGTTTCCATAATGAGAAACTAAGCTTGCTTTAAATCCTTTCCTTCCAGGTCTTCTGTTTGTCTATTGCTGCCCTGTGTTAAAAAGTGTAAAAGTCTTGTCTGTTGAGGTGACAAGTCATTTGAAGAACTGAATTTCTGGTTCAGTCTGAGGTGATTACGGGCCAAATCATTATACTTGGTTATTAGAGACTCTTTTTTGTTTTAAGTGTATTTTTTTGTGAAAACTTTTTCTTAGAGATGAGCCTGCACTTTGTAGAAATACTGCATTTCTGCTAATGCTTCTAATGTATCTCATAAAAACAAATCTAAAACTAAAGTTCTATTACTTCTAGATGTATTTCTCTTTGCTGTACTGAGGCAGATGGTGAAGGTGACACCTGTTTCTCAAAGTACAGAGTCCAAGACTCCTTTTAAAGTAGTGGTGATGCACAGCATCTCCTGTGCTGTTATTTGCCTCATCCTCAAGCCACTATTTAAATACAAAATATTTAAAAGCATAAGTTTGGGTGCCATGGGAACTGGTCCCCAGATATGACTGTTTTATGAAGTTCATATATTTTTTTTTTTCTATTTAATAATATTTTAGTAATGCTGGGAAAAATATTTAAAATCAGATGAGTTCTTGCCTCCTCTACCTCTTGTGGGCCATCACCGGTGAGATGTTTTGGGTGGGACTTTATCAATGGGTGTTCCATTTCAGTTTGACAAGGAACTAGGTAGTCTGCTGGCTGCCTGACCATACTTTGGCATCACTTCTCTTGATGTGAGGAGATGTTTCAAGATTTTATTGAGAGTGGACTTTGAGAATTAATGACCAGTAATCTCTTGCAGGTTGTAGTATGTAAGGAGGCAATTGTAGAAGGGTCAGCTTGACAGGGTAATGTAGAGAATGAAATGAAGTGCAGCAAAATCCTTATGTCAGATTTCTTTGGAGCTTCCCTTAGGCTTGTTTGTTTTTCTTCTACTACTCTTTGCCTTGGTAACTTTCTAGCAATTTAGTCTTCCCTTTTCCTCCCACCCCAAGTCTCCTATGACTTGAGAGACTCATGAACCTCTGGAATAGGCAATAAGGACAAGGGGTTATTGAATATGCATTTGCTAGCTGTTTACAAATGTCTTAAACATGTACTACCTGTGGCTGGGCATGCCCTGAGTCAGAGGGGGGATGCAGGGGGAATTTGTACATGCTCACAGTGTTGTGGTACAACCTGGGGAGCAATTAGGTCCACGCTAAGTTTGCAGGTTGAAAGCTCACAGGATCCCACTGCAGGTTGCTCACACCTAACCTTAGTTGAACCTTTCAAAGTGTTTTGCAAGACCTGGTCATTTGGGAGCACTGATGGCCAAAACAGAGCTTTAGATTAACAGCAGGGGACAGAGAAGAGGTGATGCTTTGCTCCAACATTATATGATGTGATTAGAGCTATGGGGCTGTGCTGACCTGCTCTCTGCATCTGTATGAAATTCCCCACCTTTGGCTGGGGAAAAGCGTTCCTTTAGGTGCTAAGGGACAAGTTACTTCTTTAGTGGGAAGTTCTTCACAAAGATGGTTATATTTTATTCAACCTTTCAAGCACAGGCTGAAAAAAAATCTGAAAATAAAAACATTCTTGCTCTTTGAGTGACATATTGTCTGTTTGGAAAGAGTGCTGCAAAAATAATTCAGTCATATGCTTTCTTGTCGTCATAGCAAAATGGTTTGATTTTCCTCCTCACAGGCAAGCACAATGCTTGAAAAAAAAAGTGCCCATGAATTATTACTGCAATTTCAATAGCTATAATAAAAGGGTTGCAGCCAAAAACCTGTTTGAACTGTTTTTTTGCTGTTTCTATAGAGAAGTTTGCAATGCTGGGTTACACTGTGTGTTATTAGCAAATTTTAGGAAGTATTGGAAAGATGAACGTTGTCAGGAGAAGTTAATGAGAGAAACATAATTCTCTGAGAAGCCAGCAAATGAGGGTTTGCAATGGGGATGTTGGCTGGGTATCAGGAGAAACTGTTTTAGCAGTGGAAACTTTGGTTGAGGAGAGGTACAGCAGGTCTTAGCTGTTGTCTCTCAAATGTAATAACTGAAATCCTAAAGTTTGACTCATTCAATCACTAGACTGGTAATTATAGGTTCATTCTCCAATGCCAAAAGGAATCTTGAATAACAGACTTAAGGCAGCAGATGACCCTTTGTTAATTTAGTTTTCTTTTGATATGAAGTGTTTTGGATTTCATCTCACATCAACTGGCTTTCCTGCAGGGAAGGTGATGTTGCCTGTTACAGGAGTCTTTTGGAAGCTGCTGTGGAAATACTTGGGGCTGTTTCTCATCCTTAATAGTAAATTTCAGTGAGGGAAGGAGCAGGGAAATGCAGAAAGACTGAAACTCAGCCTCACTCTTTGCAATAAGTCTGCACACATTCGATATTACCATCATTATATCTTTTTCAATGGCAATTTATATATGGCAGTATTTGTTCCCTGCTGGCACATTATAGAAGACAGCCCAGAGCTGTCTTGTCATGCCATGTAAAAGCAAAGTAACTGTGACAGTGATGTCCTAGCAGTGTAGTTGGTCCATGAAATTTTTAAGGATCTTAAGCCAATATAACAGTTTGTGGCAACCAGGAGGGAGGATTTGACTTCTCCATTCAACCACTTGTGTATGAGCCAGTTTACCTCAGCAATCCATCAAAATTCCAAAGCTCAAGGAGGAATCCAGCCAGAAAGAAAGAATTCAGGCAATTCTTTGAAACTGGCTACAAGCAGCTTTGTTTTAGGGGGAGGAAAAAAATAAAAAAGGAGATTATTTACCCCATTTCCCTCTATATAATCTTCCAAAGCATTAGACCCAGACTTTGACCAGAAAGATGCACAATATCCTTCTAGGTCTTGGTCTCAATAAATCATTCACTTGATGAATGTAAAAACAACTAGTCCAGGGACAACTAGTCCAACTCTCTCTGTGTTTCACTATTTATTATTATTTGATTCTATCAGATGTGCTGGATAAAAAGCTGCACCTTTATTTCTCTAAGCAATGATTTTTTTTTTTAAAGTCTCAGGAAAATGATGAAGAAAAACAAGACCCAGGGAATCTGCTGTTTTACAGTTTTCTATTTAGGAAGCAGAGGGAAATCATGGAAACAATAATGTGTAAAAGGAGAAATTTTGAATACTGGAAAATACCTAATTTATTCTGTGTTCTTGCCATCTACCCTTGTCCTGGGGCAGGAAGTGGTTTAAAGTTTTAATTTTCCTTCACTAAGCAGGAAGCAATAAGAAATCCATGTCCATCCATTATACTCCTGCTTTTATACTGTGTTTTATCTATATTACAATAGGACAAGGATTTGTTTTCCACACATCTAAAGGGTGAATCCTTAACTCAAGATAGGCTTAGAAGCCTGGACTTTCCTTCTGTTTTTCTTAGGTGTTGAAAGGAAAATATTTGGCATGGCTTCAAGTGTGCTAGCTTAATTTGAAGGACCATCTTGTACCACTGTACTCCAAAAATTGCTTTCTAGAAGTGATTTATCTATATCTGGCATGGATAGCTGGATGGTTACAGTATGGAGGCAGTTAAAGATACAGGGTGAAATTCCAGCTTAATTGCATACAATGGTAAGACACCCTTTGATATCAGTGGGGTCAGGGCTTCTCATCATCACTCTGAAAGGTCCTATATCATCAAAAGCAAAGAGAGCTAAGCAAAAGTTGCATCAAAGTTTCTTTAAAATTGCTCCTATTTCAATCAGCAATCAAAAGGGAGTGTGTTTTATAGAATTATAAATTCAGGATTGTAATTTCATAATATATTCAACACATTAAGCTTTAATAATTGTATTACTGTTTTATTTATTAGAGTATGTGTTTAAAGATATTGCAAAACAGTGCAAAGGTAAAGATTGTAATTAGTATTTGCATAAATGATTGGAATTGTAGTGTTTTTGGATAAATGGGGGGTAATTGAGTTGCAGAAACATCTTGTGGGACATCTTTGTCTAGGAAGTTCAATGCTAACAACTTTTTTTTGTTCTTCTTGCAGCTAATTCCAGCCTTCTTGGAGGTGGAGGAGGTGAGTCTTTGCTTAGTGCTATATTTTTTCTTGAATAAATATGATGTATATGCTGAGTAAAAGTGGTGTTTAGTTTGTTACATTAGTATAAGATGAAAAAAAGGTAGAAAACCAGAATAATTAGATGACAAAACTCACCGAAATCTGTAACAATTCCCATCATCAAGAGGAGTGGATGTGTCTGCTGCTGAATCTGGGTTCTCTTCTCACATAATCTGAGGCTGGCCTGAATAAAGGGCTACTAAAACATGAAAGAACTGAACTGCCTCATGTTATGTTTAAGTAGTTGGGATTTTTATGTAATTCACTGCAAGAGAACCTTGAATGTGTGTTAAAAAGAAAAAAAATACAACTTTATTTAAGTAAAATAGTTAAAACGTGGCAAAATTGCTTTAGTAAATCAATGAGGTTTTATTTGCACTTTTTAATAAAACTTAGTGGCTGGCCCCACTTGGAATACAGAAGTAGATTTAAATACAAATCTTTGGAGGATGTTAACAACATGAATGTTAGTGAGGCAGAGAAGCCTAAGTGCACACAGGGAGTATTGTTCCCAAATACACAGGGTCTATAGATTGATGCACTTTTGATTTTTGTAGTGCTGTGGCTGTCAGAGCTTACATGGGTGTTAATGATTCAGGGGAAAAAAAAAAAGAAGAAAAAAAGAAACAACCAACACATGAAAAGCTTGATCTCAGTTTTCTGTGACTTCCCCTCCCTCCCAGAGGGAAGCAAAATTGCTCAGTTCTGGAAATTTCACAGTGCAGGAGCGGTACAAGCAGGGACTAATCTTCCTTCCTGGCTGGAGTTAAAAGGACTCGATGATCAGAGCTTACATATGCAAGGTTAAAGGAAAGGGCTCTATAAAAAGACAGAAGATCTCTGTTGCTTGTAAGGCTTGAAGACAAGCCCTCAAAGCTTTTGTTCTAACTAACATGCCTCTCTCATTCCTGGACCAGGGGAAGGTGCTAGACAACTGCACCCAGATGCCTGAATTAAAAAAAAAAAGGAAGTTCTTATTCCTTAGTCGTGTGTCTGGACATTAAAGTAACAACTGCAACCAGATGCCTGAATAAATAAAAAAAGAAGTTCTTATTTCTTAGTCGTGTGTCTGGACATTAAAGTACAATGCAGCCTTATCTAGTAATCTTGTTATCTATTATAATCTATTATCAAACACACACCGAGGTATGTGAACCTTTTCCGAGGTTTATGATGGTGTCTCGTCCACCAGAGTAATCTTGTTGGGTTAATCTCTTTCTTTTGATTGGGGTTGGTTGTTTGCAGCACACTTTTTCTTTGTTTTTCTTTGTTTAAAAGATTAATCCTTCCAAAGGTAATCCTTCACTAACCACTTTTGGGGAGCTTTCCGACTTTACCTCTTCTCCAGCCCTTGCTGCCAGCTGGTAAAACCAAAAAAAAAGAAGAAAAAAATATAAATCAATGCAAATGTTCAAATTCCATAGACATATGCAGTCTGAACAACTCAAAACTGGCCTGTCAAGTGCATGGTGTCCTTTGCTGCACAGGGTGATCTAAATCTGTAGCAGGATGCTTTACAATGNTGGGCCATACTTGAAGAAGCTGATGTCCACTCAACATGGCCCTAAATAAGGTGGCTTCTCCCTTCTGTGGCAGATGGGATGAGCCCATTCCACCAGTCAAGAGGGGACATTTCCTCCCCCCTACCCCCCCCCATATGCCTCTTGTTCAGAGTGGGGGGAGTTTTAATGAATTTACTAATTTACTGGCCATTAAATATATCTGCCCTTTCCCTCCCTCCTATTTCCAGGTTTCCTGATCCCTCAGAGTGGGCTGAGGTGATGGTACCTCAGGAGGTGAGGGCAGTGGGCTGTTGTATTTTATCTCCTCCATTTACTTTTCCCATTTTTTTCCTATCTCCTGTCCTATTTAGGGCCTTTACCACCATTTTTCAAATAATTTTCCTTGGAGGCATCGGGCTGGTTGTTTGCAGCACACCAATTTTTTTCTTTGTGTAAAAGATTAACCCTTCCAAAGATAATCCTTCACCAACCACTCCTGCAGAGCCTTCCTGCTTTACCTCTCCTCCTGCCCTTGCTGCCAGCTGGTAAAGCAAAAAAAAAGAAGAAAAAAATATAAATCAATGCAAATGTTCAAATTCCAATCAGGTTCCCAGAGCTGCTGCTGGAAGGATTTGGCTATTGACTTTTTGTGGTATTTATTCAGCTGGGCCATATTGAAGAAGCTGATGTCCACTCAACATGGCCCTAAAGAAGGTGGCTTCTCCCTTCTGTGGCAGTTGGGATGAGCCCATTCCACCAGTCAAGAGGGGATTTTTCTTCCCCCCCCCCCATATGTTTCTTGTTCAAAGTGTGGGGGAGTTTTAATGAAGTTAATTTACTAATTTACCGGCCATTAAAAACACCTGCCCTTCCCCCCCCTCCCTTTTCCAGGTATCCTGATCCCTCAGAGTGGGCTGAGGTGATGGTACCTCAGGAGGTGAGGGCTGTTGTATTTTATCTTTTCCATTTTCTCCTCCAGTTTTCTCCTCTTATTTTTCCTTCTCATCTCCTGCCCTATTTTGGGCCCTTACTGCCATTTTTGAAGTAATTTTCCTTGGAGGCATGAGGTTGAGATTTGGCACACAGTGGATCCATTGGGTCCCCTCACAGAGGAGGGTCTCCCCCTCCCTTAGCCAAAACCCCAGGAAACACAAATTCAAGAATCTTTAATCTTCATCAGGAGGATGATAACGTGTCTTCTTGCTCATGGTGCAGGTAAGTTACCTAGTTTGATCATTTTATGGTCATTTTTATGGCTTAAAGTTGAGTTGCTGATGGTTGAGGCTTGCCGTTTGTGCTCTGGAGACGCCATTAGGCGGGTCGGTTAAGGCTTCCTCACAGTGCACTCACTTGGATTTTTTCAAGATTTTTTTGAGGTAAAATTGTGGGAATTTCAGGACTAAAGTACTTCTAAGGTTGGGGAACTGCCATGGGGTGTTTGTGGCTCCATCCTTTGGGGTGTTTGTGTTGCCTTTGCCCTTTCAGAAGAGGAAAAGGTGCATAGTATGGAACCTGCTTGGGGCAGCACAAGATGGCAGCACCCCCGCCCGAACCCTCATTCTCATTCTCCAGGCAGACAGAACCTAGAAGCCCTTCTTTCTGGAAAAATTCCATATAACTGGCAATTTAAAAAAGGGATAGTTCCATTTCCAGCTGAAGTATTCGAGGTTTTACATTCTGGCTATGTTCTTTTTTTTTTCTTTTTTCTAGAAGGAAGCGGGTGCAGCGCTCTGCGTGAAATATTGCTGGTGAATTATTAAAGCTTTATTATATACGTAAACAGCAAAGCTTTCTTTTGATTGCAGATGCTGAATATTTATGATAATGCATAATATTGGTGTAGTTTTTTTTCCAATAATGGGATTCAGATCTCTTCAGTAACACTCGTTAATTTAATCTCCCTGTCAGTGCTTGGGGTGGTGTGAATATGGATCTTAATTTTACAGAAAATGGAAACGCAAAAAGTCTACTTGGCCAAGCTCATGCAATGGGTTTTGTGTTTTTTGGGATGTTTTTGAGCTCTTATGTGTTACAAATCTTTACAGAATTAGAATAATAGAATAGTTTGGGATGGAAGGGACCTTAAAGATCATCAAGTTCCAACCCCCCTGCCTTAGGCAGGGACACCTCCTACTACATCAGGTTGCTCAGTGCCTTCTTCAGCCTGGCCTTAAACACCTCCAGAGAGGGGGCATCCAGAACCTCTCTGGTGCTAATTGAACACAAATTAGATCAAAATAGTTATTTGGACACCCTGGTCTAATGTTTGCAACTTATTCAATATGTTCTTTAAATGTATCTTCCAGAGGACAGCTGTTGAGGAACCCAAGGGGTGGCATTGTCAGTAAATGGCACACACTTGGCTATAAGTTCAAGTTCTTGTGGGTTTGGGTGTCTGTTTATTATCCCTGGCTGGCAAATGTTTTTGAGTATCATGCATGACTAGGGAAACTCTGTGTTCATCCTATGTAATCTTTCTTCAGCCATCTCTTCCACCGTCTATTTCTACTACGTTATTTCTTCTATCTCTTTAAACTTCATCAACAAAGGCTTTTTACTTGATTTCAAAGTTGAGATTGGCTTTCATCCTGCAATGACCACAGCATCTATAGTACCAAACACTTGGAGACTGTGATTTAGAAAGAGATACTTGGTTCTGGTGTGGCCCTGCCTGGAGAATTGTAACCAGTTGTGGAGCCCTCAACATAAGAAGGACATTGAGTTGTTGGAGCAAGTCCAGAGGAGGGCCATGAAGATGATCAAAGGGCTGGAGCAACTGCCTTCTAAGGACAGGAGTTGGGGTTGTTCAGCCTGGAGAAGAGAAGGCTCTCTTCAAGAAGAGAAGGCTTCTAGCAGGCTGAAGGGGGCAACAGAAAAGCTGAGGTACGACTTTTTAGTTGTGTCCAGGATAGCAGGATGAGGAGTAATGGATGCAAATTGAAAGGGGAGGTTTGGGCTGGAGAGAAGGAAGTTCTTTACTGTAAGGGTGGTGAGACACTGGAAATGGTTGTCCAGGGAGGTTGTGGTTGCTTCCTCTCTGGAGGTGTTTAAGGCCAGGCTGGACAAGGCACTGAGCAACCTGGTCTATCACACAGAATCACACAGAATCACAGAATGACCCGGGTTGGAAGGGACC
>VZTY01015009.1:28979-149267 GCA_013400935.1 Turnix velox
GAAGATATGGGAAAAGAGCAATTGATGGGGTTCTTTCATCAAGAAAACAAACATTTTTATTTTGTTGTTGGGGTTTTTTTTATGTCAGTCTTTTGGCATTTTCTTGCATCGTGTCAAATGAGTTTGTCAGATTGGGCTGTGCGTGCAACAAATGGCTTCATGGAACAAATGTTCTTCATCTGGGATTTCAACTGGCTTCAAAGCTTTCAGCTGCTTTGTGCACTGCGTCATCCTATCTTAGGTATTCAGATAATGGCTATGAAGGTACAAAGATTTTCCTGGTGAATAATGATCATGTAGAAGAACTGATAGTTGAAGGCAAATGGCCATTTGTTAATTAATCCCTTTCTGCTTGAAGACTGGTGCTGCAGTTCTGTAGGGTTGTTAGTGTTTTATCTCTTTTTACTGTTTGCATGCTGTTGTTTTTCATCTCAGTAAATGGAGTGGGTTTGAGAGGGCTGTATCCACCAATTCCCCTACTGTGACAGTACATCAGCCAATTAAAAGTTTACTATTAATACATTTATGTATTCCTTTCTTTACAGCTGCAATACTAGAGCCATGGGTAACCCAGTAGTTCAGGCTAGACTGTAGCCATTTCAAGATGTTTGATTCAGCTTGAAATCTTGTTATTATTTATGAGCTTCTTGTTGAATTACATCAAAGTGAATAGATTTATCTGTAATTTAACTACTTTTCTAGAATTTATTCAAACTTCCTATGTAAGCAAGCTCTTTCTTTACAGGTCAGTTATTCTTGGAGTGTTTCTTCTTTCTTTCTCCAATCTCTGTGTGTTTGGTTTTTGCCTTCTGTTACTCCAATGGGTATTTCCATGTGAGTTTACATTTGGCTTTAATTAAAATTAGTGAGTTTTCTCATTTTGCAGTGCATCTAGAGATACAGTGATGATAGCTTTATAAATAAATAAGCACGGTTTATTTCAGAAGACCCTGAACCCAAACTGCCATGAGTATATTTAAAATATATGTTCCATAGTTTTGAATTACTGCATTTTGTCTGGGTTTTTTGTTTGTTTAAGAATGTATTTTGTTCTTTGACTAGATAGGATGCTGACTTCCCTTCTCCAGTTATTTTATACATTCTTATAGCTATGGATGATAATCATAAACAGGAAGTCTCTGAATTGATTTTAAGTGTTTCTTAGTTGTTGCCTAATTGTATCCTGTTAATTACACTTTCCCAGCAGTTACTTTAAAGAAAAATAATTATGTTTCACTATTTACAGGAACTAACAGAGGTCTGTGATCAGGTGTTGTGCTTCAACCATATACATATATGCTTTTTGATGCATATAAATGGCTTCCCAAAAACTGACTTGTTAAAAATGCATATTCAGCCTGTGATGCCTTAAATGATGCTCATCTTCCAGGCACTGGTATTGGAACATCACATTATGTTTTTGTCATGAGTAATCTGAAATGTAGTGTGTCCAGTCATCCTGACTCACTACTATCCTTGGCCTTTTAGTGTTCCTGCTGTGTTAACTACATTGGATATTGGGAGGTGGTGTTTTAGTTTTCCCTCATCATTTACTGAGAGCTGAATCCACAACAGTCTGAACTCCTGCCTGATTGTGAGGCCTTTCTCTTACTTGAATAGCAGAGTAGGTGTGACAGAATGATTTTTGTGTAGTTTTGTTGTGAGGTAATTAGTGTGTTAACTGAAAAAAATGAACATTTATACTTTCTGCTACATATATATGGCTTTCATATATACATACTTATGTATGTATGCATGTCACTATATGTTTTTTGTGACTGAATCTTTCAGTCTTTTCAGAGGGTCAGACTTTGTGTGTGGGCACACATGTGCTTGTGCATAAATAAAAACATGGCATTAAGTTTTTCAGGCTGGGGAAAGCCTTTGGTTTGTGGTCGTCAAAAACTTAGGGTACTCTTAATAAAAATCCAAGTTGAAAAGGCAGGCAGTTATGTAAGGAATGTATTTTTTTTTCTTCTTGTTCTGTGCTATGTGACAAATTTATAAATCAGGATGAGGCATCACAGGCCTTCCCTAATCCGCAGATATCACATGATGTATAAGACAGTTCATGGTGTGTTTATTACATGAATTGGATATATGCTTCAAAAATGTTAACTACTCTTTCTATATGTAGACAAACACATGCATGTCTCAGTTCTGTGCAGAAACTATTGTTATTTTTAATTTACTAAGATGCTACCTGGATGTATAGCTCAGTTGGGAGAGCATCTCACTCCTAATCTGAGGGTCAGGGGTTCGAGTCCCCGTCCAGGTATGAGGTTTGTCAGAGTTGGGCTGATGGTTGGACTAGATGATCTGAAAGGTCCCTTCCAACCTAGATGACTATGACTATGAAAACATCCTTCCATTGAAACTTTCTCCCTTTAGCTGCAGAGCACAGCTCCAAGGTTGAAAATATTCTGTGAATGCAGGAAGAGACACGTGTGGGCTGTGTGCTGCTATGAGAATAGAGGAAGTCAGGCACTGGAGTGTATGTATATGCCACTTTATGTAAGATAGTTCTTAAATTTAAGCATTTGGTTGGTTTCCTGAAAGAAAAATCTGTAAATTGGGACACCAGTCAAAGTTGTTCAGTTTCACATTCAGTGGTCTCAATGGTGTCTCTTTTGCTGAAGGAAGAATGAAGCCAGTGCTGCAGTAAAGACATGTTTTGTTAGGCTCAAGCAGTGATGGTGGTGTTCTTAAATATGTCTCCAGATTTAAGATTTGCAGCTGTTTTCCTGGGTCTGTAAGAGAAGTCATGACTGTTCAGTAGGAGGAAGAAGCGAAATTAAATTTAAACCTTTTATTTTTACAGCTGATGTTAATAAAAGTAGAACAAATGAAATTTAAAAATGAGGGAGGTACTTGACTTGGAGGCATAGAGGCATTTTTGAGTATCAGCCTTTTTAATGAAGCCTTCACGCTGGTGTGCCTAAATGCAAAATGAAGGCCTTAATCAGTCAAGAGTTCCTTAAAAGTATCTCTTAAGCCTCAGCTCATTACTTTCTACATCAGATATGTACACAAGTGTGAGGAGCAGGGCATGGAAAAATAGGATATGAAAATTGTGACAATAATGTGCTAATCATTGTTGATTATTCTTTTTAAAATGCGTTCATGGCCAAGAAAATGAAAATATGGACACTTCATAATGCATTAGGAAGGAGAAGATTGCTGTAACAGTGTCTGCTGAGTTATTTGAACATGGAAACTTGCATTCCCTCAAGTTTAGAGATTGGTGGTTGTCATTGTCCTTAATGTCCGTCTGCCTATAATGGAAAGAATCTACAGTAGTTTCTTCTTCAAGTGATTACTTCTCAGCCACTATATTTTCAAAGAAAATCTTGAATAAACCCCAGGATTAAACTACAGAGGCAAGCAAAAAGCAAGTACTGAAATTACTGATATTACAGAAAGAGTTTACAGCTCTCTTCTTGCCTCATAGAATGATGGATTATAAAATCAGGGCTGCATTCACCTCTCACCTTCAATTTCCAATTTTCTGCTCTTTCCACAGAGCTTCACTATTCGTTTACGAGTCTCTCTTTGCTGATCACATTTTTCCAGAGTTCCTTTGTTCTCTGCAAAATGCTTACAGATAATAACATGCAGCTTCTCAGAAGCCAAGAAAATCTCCAATAGAGCAGCTGGCAAGATGGTAGAGTCTTGGAAAGATCTGTCCTCCTTTGTGTTCTGTGTGCCTGCCTTTCCAAGACTTTTCCTTCTACTTTTGAGAGCTGTCTGTCAGACAGTATAAAGTGGAATGAACTTTTGGTATAATAAAAGAGAAGAAAGAAGAAATGTGGTGATTGCTCACAAAGGATTAATCCTTTACATTGGTGTAACTGATTTTTAAGAGATGTTAGTGGGAAAACCTACATGTACAAGTCTGTCTCTGCAGTTCATCTTTTCTAATGGTTAATACTGAATGGTAACACAGCTTCTTGTTGCTTATTTTCATTCTAACACCGTATGGCAAACTATGAAGTAGACAGGCCCTATTTAAGAAACAAATAAAAAAGCTCCCTGCCCTTTCTAGGACATCAAGTTTAGCTTGAATGGCTTTATACATTCAATTTTGACTTTATTTTTAAAATCAGTTGTAGTGGGGGAACAGTAAACTGGGGTGTGAAATAACTGAGGATAGGAACTGATGGAGATGGATTTGCTACAAAAGAAAACATATGATGAGTCTCATCTGTGTGATCATTAGTATCACAGAATCTAAAGCTCTACAGACATTTATATTTATCCTAATTCTCCATTTTACAACTGGGAAAATGGGACAAGGAAACATTATGTTTTGTGATAGATCCAAATAGAGAAGAGCAAAAATCAGCTCTCTGAAGGCAAAACTTAGCTCACTGGGGTTTCATAATGCCTGTATCATCATTGCAAATAGGAATTTTGATTCCTATCTGGATGAAAGTGGAATTTTAATTTTAGTGCTAATTTAATAGGTAGAGAGAGAGAGTGATACTTGGAAAAAGAGAAAGCATGCTCCACTGAGAACAACTTTCTGACAATTAGGCCTTAATTGGTTATACAGCAAATTATACTGATAGATTACCAGTATTACACCAGTGCAGATAAAACTGAATACATGAAAAATGTGGTGTGTTTGAAGTTACCACCATTAGTCATTCTAAATAAACAGCGTTTCACTGTTCTCACTTGGAGCTTTTTTATGGCAAGTTAGAGAAGGGTTGTTTACTTTTAGTTTGAATTTGTATAGTATTAATAACAAAACATCTGTATATCATTTTGACAAAGGCACTCTCTTCTGCATTAAGGAGATATGTAATTGTATTATCTTTCAATTTAAGCATCTTCCAACAGCAGAAGAATCTGAATGACTCTCACATTAAAAATGCTATCTTACATGTAAAATAGTTTGATTTTCTTATTCATGAAGTTTCTTTGTTCTCATGTAAATGCCTTGTAATTTGTAAGGTTTATCATTCAGTTTATTTTGAACTTGGATTTATCTTTTAAAAATTTAAAATCGTGTTTTTGCCATTTGGACTGACAGATCTGTAGTGTTGTAGTTTTGGCTACATATACAGTAGCAAAGAACAAAATATTTTTTTGTCACACTTCTACTGTTAGAGTTCAGTCTGTTCCTTTCCCATTATCAGCTTGCTTCTCTGGGCTTCATAGAGGCATCTGTTTTAATTTTTATTGGACAGGGCTGCAAGTTAGAGTCATGTCAGCCTCACAAATCATTCACAAATGTGGATGATTAAATCAATTATGCCTTGCCTGAGTGATCTATGCCTTTATTATACATACACCATTTTTAAAGAGTGTTATTAAGTTGCAAACCCAAGGACTTAATATTAGGAAGTGCCAAAATTCAAGTTGCCTGCAGGCTTTCAGTCTCTGTGCATATATGTGTTATGATGTTGCCTCTAACTGTATGATTGCACTGTTTTTCCAACTGGAGCCTCAACAGTCCTCCTTTTTATTCCAAACATTAATTATATTCTGGGTTTTTTGTGTACTTGAACTCAGTTCTGCAAACCTTTATTTGTTAGGGTACTTCTCATTGATATGTGGTATCATAAGAAAGTTCAAGCCTTCATAGGTAATGCATTTGTCTTCCCCAAAGTAATGCTGTCGCCTTTACCAAATGGGAGGGGAAAAAAAGAAGAGAGGTTAAAATCACTATTTTAGGCAACAGGAGAATAATTTCTGTGAAGAGATTGAAATAACTGTTTCAAACAGTAGATCTGGTAAATTCCAAGAAGTTCTGCAAACTGGAAGCTGTGTATAACTCAGGATGTCATGCAGCTCTATACATTGTCAGATGGAATTTCACAATGAGATCCTCCCTTTCTTCTCTAGTTTTTGTTCCCAGGCCTGCTACCTGCATATTACAGCTTGCTGCTCCCTTAA
Source organism: Turnix velox (assembly GCA_013400935.1). Taxonomy (NCBI): domain Eukaryota; kingdom Metazoa; phylum Chordata; class Aves; order Charadriiformes; family Turnicidae; genus Turnix; species Turnix velox. Next base: position 34,884 of record VZTY01015009.1, read on the forward strand.
GCAAATCCATTCAAAAATCTGTTGGCCTAAATTTATGTATTAAAGATGGGTTGGGTTTAGGGAAGGTTTTTACTTGGGCAGTTTCGCTCTGTGGTCTTAAAAAAGCTTGCTCTGACCTGATTATAGAAGCAGAGAGCTGACTGAGAGAGGAATGATGGGTGTGGAAACAAGTGCGAAGGGGAAGAGTTGAGTGATAACTTCCTCTGCTGCTGGGCAGATTGTAATGTGAGACCATCTTCTCAAACACTTGGGGTGTGGGGACCAAGCAACCCCTTTCCAGCTTCTTACCATTATGTTCACTTCTTAAAAGTAGTCTCTGTGTCCAGCGAGGAACAGTTTCTCTCTGCTTCTAGCTCACTAAATTAATAGCTTCTTTTTTTTTTCTTAGTGGGAAATTAATAATTTTTTGCCCTAGTCCAATTTCCCAGATTCTTTGTCTCTGAATTCATGTGTCTGTGCCCTTTCACTGCCAGCTTCATTCTTATGCCCTATCATAACCACAGCATTATCCTTGCAGTTTGAATCCTACCATCTGCTCCTGAGTGCAGGTAGCATCCCTTCTCTTTCCCTTTATCAGCTTCTTCTGGGACAAAGTGAGGAAGGGTTCTGAATAGGCAGGAAGTTGTTGAGCCAAATTAATTCATTATTCTTGCAAATGAGAGAATTTCAGAGTTGCTGTAAGTCAAGTCAAAATTTTTGGAAGCCTACGGTAATGACCATCATCTTTCTGTATTGTTTAATTGCAATTTTGCTTCAAAACAATTAGCCCAACCTGTCTGTACCGTAGTGGTCACACACCATCTGCTGCTCCATTGCTCTTAGGAATGAAGGCAGTATTGTCAGTGTAAAGGGATAAAACCCCTGGTGTTACCACTGCCTTTGTATTTCTTCACCTTTGATGATTCGGCAATAATTTCTCCATGGGGATTATTTGTTCAAGGGTGGAGCCTCTGTTCAATCCAGATGTACCCCAGCTGTGGTGGAATTTAGCCTCTTCCCTGGGCTTACAAGCAATTAGTGCTTCAGCCAGGACTGCCTGCCCTCCTAGAGAAAAAACAATTCCATGGAAAACTTATCCCCTGAAATGACGAAGAATTGGTAGACTTATCAGACAATTATTTTGAGTCACTTTTTACAGGAAGGAAAAGTGACCTCAACATGCACCGAGATGAGACTTCTTATATATTTTAAGTTTTTATGTAGGTAACTAGTAGAACAGGTGTCAAAAAAATGAATATTTTTAATAACACAAGGTGCAGATAACAGTCATATGTGAATTTTGAAGGAAATGTGCTCTGGTGGCAGGTCAGTTTTTCATCAGGTAGTGGAAAATTGCAAACATGATTATTCAAATAAGATGATATCTGCAGATAGGATATACTAAGCGAATACTGTGAAGTTCATATGTGGTATTATTATCTTCTTCCCCCTCGAGAGTTGATTCAGCAGGAGCAGTTGAATTTTCTTAAACATAAAGAATGTGGCTGTTTAGGGAAAATTGTGCATTGGTACTTTTTTCCTTTATAACGAAACATCAAATATTAAATAGAATTCTCTTTTTCAAAATTAATTCCCGCTTTTGATGCTATAAAAATTTAACAGTTGTGGGAGAACTCCCAGAAGACCCTTCATTATGTCTCATTATTAAGGCATATGTGAGGCCATAGTGCCTTTGGTTGCCATAGTTCCTTATTTAATCAAGAAAAAAAATGTTTCATGGCTGCACAGCTGGGTAACCTTATGTATCTGTACTTCTCTCAAGAGGTAATCAGATCTATGCCCCATACTATCTTAATGTGAATTTTTGCTTCAAAAATTCATAAACCAGGCTTGTTATTTTTTATTTCTTGTCTATATGGTAAAATTTTACATGAGACCCCAGTTTTCCCTTGTGTTCCTCTGTTTTTTGTTGATCAAGGGAAGGTTTATTTCCTTTTGCAAAGCTAAATGTGAGCTCATGCTTGAAATCTTGCAGCACAAGGAAGACTGAGGGTTCTCTCCATGAAGGTGAGTGGGGCAGATTTGCCATCAAGCAAATGGTTGTGTTGTTTTGTTTGTTTTTGTTTTTTTTTTAAAGCAGTCTGAATTCTTAATCATAGAATTCACTGAGTTGGAAGGGACCTTTTAAAACCCATCTAGAATAATCCCTGTTTAGTAAGATTCTTGTGCTAAATCAAGGTTGCTCAGAGCTTCACCAAGCCTGGCCTTGAATGTCTCCAGGAATGGGGCATCCACCAGCTGTCTGGGCAACCTGTTCCAGCTCCTCACCACCCTCATGGTGAAGAACTTCTTAACTTAAACTTATCCTGCTCAAGTTTAAAACCATTGGCCCTCATCTTATCTCTCCATGCCCTGGCAAACAGTCCTTCCTTGCTTTTCTTGTAGTTCTCTTCAGGTACTGGTCAGCTGCTAAAAGTTTGATGTGCTATTCTTTCATTTTCATTGTTTCAAGCCTCACGCTACTTATTGAACAAATTGTATCGAGTCTCCTCTGGAACTAAGTAGCAATTTAAATATTACCAAGCTTTAGGCGCCAGCTTTAGTTAAATACCTGCACTGCCAGGAGAGACAGCATGAGGAAAACTTTGTTTAGCTTTACAATTTCAATAGTGATGTTTAATGTTTGAATAACTTTGCAGACATGAAATATCCATGGTGGCTGCTGTAGTCTCCAGGAGCTTCTTAAAGTGAATTAATGCCCTAATACTCAGGGAATATTTACAGTTCAATAATTGAGGGAAGTTGATTAAATATACAAAGCACTTAAATTCCTGTTTTAACTTAGCATTAATTCCTAACAAATTAGAGGTGTCTTGGCATGTAGAGAATTACAAAATTCTAGCAGGAAGTTTGGGCCTTAGAGCAGCATGCTTGTTTTATGTTGAAAATAACCTTTGGATTCACTGGGCTAGGCTGTATGTGGTTGTATGTACTCATACTGAGCCTGATCTCTTGTGTTGGTGAAATGTGAAGCTTTGTGAGTAGTATTAGAAGACAACTGGAATGGTTCTTTTCATACTATAGCCACAGTGAGAATGTCTTTCTCCTGTCTGTCTGCACAGAGACACCAGAGCTGCTTGACTCTAGCAGGTCTGCATAACAGCATTCTAAATATTAAAGTATTTTATATACAATTGGGGATAAATTTTGCTAAGGTCATTCCTGGTGGATACTTGTCAGACTCTTCCTTGAGTGTTCTTGTGACTCTGCATCTGTAGGCAGTCTCATCAGTATCTACATCTTTGTGCATTGGAACATTTTCCCTTGTTACTGCTTTAAGCCTAAAATGAAAGGATTTATGTTGCTTTCAGCGATGTGGGGGGCTGTCATGTCATTCATGATATTTGATTAGTGAGAATAGGCAGGTACTTGTGAAATAGCCCAGAAAGGCTAATGCGCAGGGATCAGGGCATGTAAGAAATTTGTAGTCATTAGTTTGTTCTAGGCTACCCAACTTAGTTTTACTTTTGTAGCTCGAAGTGTCTGTAAAGCAGAGCACACCTTCTGAATTTCTGAGAAGAGACAAGATGACAGGAGTACTCTGCCTGCTCCTTTGTGAGTAAATTTTCCCTGGATGCAGTTGTTCTGAAATTACAAAATGGTGCAAATGGTTGTCTCCTCCTCATCGGTGGGAATAAATCACACATGAGCGTTGTAGGCTTGGCAGTTAAGCATTTCCATTTGTAGAACACTGACATACTAATGATGGTAATTTTGCATTTGTTACTACATGCCTAATCTAATTAAGTTTTTCTTAGGGTACAATTGTTGTTTTCTGTATTTAATTATGTAAGCACCAGGTGCAAATGTTAACCAGAGCTGAATTCAGAAGGTAATCTTTTATCTTGGTGCTATGCAAGATCTTTTTTCTCCATCTTTAATTTTTGCAGTTAAAAAAACAGGAGTGCAGTATTTGGTTTTTCCAGGGAGCTACATTAACTCTTCTGATTGATACAAAAGGGAAGCTCTAATAAGGTCTAAAAATTTATATTACTCTTAATTTAAGTGTGTTTAGCACTATTTGAGCTCTGCATTTTTTTGTTTCAGGTTTTGCAGTAGTTCAGATTGCTTTTTCCAGCTGTACTGCTGATTTTTGGGGGTTGGTGGATTTCCCGTGCTCCACAGCAGATCTACTCCCGTCTATTTGAAAGGGTCTGAACTATGTGGGGGTCTGTTGTCTGAATTTGGAAGAGCACTGGTAAAACTCCTTCTGTCACTGCCAGCCTGACTGTGAACTTTTTGTTACTGTTTTATCACTGCTTGTCACAAACATTTGAAAGAGTTTTCAAGTAGAATTCCTTGCTTGGTATAATAAACTCGGATATTATTTTTAAAGCTCAGGGACCTGAGCTTTGAAATGATGTAAAAGACTGCTCGGAGGCAAGTGACTCTCAAAAGGTTTATAAATTATAATGTCAATTTTTAAATTAAATGATTGGGACTTGTAGGGAACTTTTCCTCTTGTTAATTGGTAATTGTTTTAATCTATTAAGTAAAAATCATTAAAAGCTTGTGTTTTCCAATTTTTACCTATTCATTAGCAATCTATCCTTACATGAATACAGGATAGAATATAATAAAAAAAATGATTGATTCATGTTTTTTCTGAAGTGTGAGGTACCCATAAAACATCCCCGTTACCGATGAATGAAAGTTGTCTGCAGAAGCATTTTTCGACCTTTTCTAATCTGTATTTATAAATTTTGTAGAAGAAATGTGGCCAGTATGTACCAGGAGTTTAAGCCTGCTGCTAGCAGGCTTTCTTCTTAGTTACCTTTCGTAACTAAGGGGGCTGGAACTCGATGATCTTTACTGTCCCTTCCAACCCAAACTATTCTGTGATTCCTTTAAGGTGGAATTGTAAGCTCTTCACAGACTACAGTCAGTTGTAGTGACCTAAAATATGTAACTTTTCACTTTAGGATCTTGTGAGATTGCTTTTTGTTGAGCTATGGAGTACGATTTTTGTGGTTGTGAGATTGATGACATTAATTGTTTTAATTCTAGATCCAGGTAAACAACAAAGCTGTGTTTGATAGTTGTTTTGAATTAAACTTTCCACTGTTGTTGACAATGGAGTTTTCCCTCATCTCTGCCATTGTTCTTAAGGACCTCTGTTGTTTCAAGTTCAGTTTGTTTCTTGCCCTTAAGGCTGTTAATTCAAACTTCACTCCTTTGATGGTTTATCACAAAATTTGTTTAGAGGCTTCCATTTTAGGGTAGTCTTTTAACAGCTACTGATTATGCATTGTGACCAACAGGTCAAGAGAGGTGATTTTACCCCTGTACTCGGCACTGGTGAGACCCCACCTGGAGTATTGCGTCCAGTTCTGGAGCCCTCAACACAGGAAGGATATTGAGCTATTGGAGAGGGTCCAGAGAAGGGCCNGGAGGTTGTGGATGCCCCATCTCTGGAGGTGTTCAAGACTAGGCTGGACAGGGCACTGGGCAGCCTGGTCTAGTGGGAGGTGTCCTTGCCTATGGCAGGGGGGTTGGAACTCGATGATCTTTAAGGTCCCTTCCAACCCAAACTATTCTATGATTCTATGATTGCATGAGAGAAAGGCAGTTGAAAACTTTAAAACCACAAATAAAATATACATCAATGGGTTACAGCACACTGTTTCTTACAGAAAGAACCCTTTAGGGAACAGAGAGAATGTTTCAGGTGATATGAGAAACTATAAGCTTGACTTCTGAGAGCAGCTTGTCAGAGTTAGTGGTCAGGTTTTAGTAAAACTACATTTTAGGAAGGTTAGCATAGGTATGTTTAGTATTAGTTCACAGAAGTTTTGAAGTTAATATCAGGCTTAATTCTTTCTGGCAACAAGGCCTACACTCTGATGGGAATAAAAACTTGTCATTTAGTACCTGTAAGCTTTTTGCTTTTGTATTCATTTTTCATTTATTTGTGCTGCAGGTGTTGTTTCCTTTCCCCCAGAAGTAAAATGATTTATTTGGGTGATAATACGCAGGCTGCAATATTTCTGAAGTTGCTGTTTCCATGTAGGGATTCTTGGAGAAAAAAGGAAAATAAGACTATCCTGCAAAAAAATATGCTGGCCTCATTAGGTGCAGAAGTGTCTCAAATGGCCCTTAAGCAAGGCTTTGGCTTCTCCAGCTTCTCAGCATGAAAACATGTTTGAGTAAGTTATATTATTTCAGGACAGTGAACAGCTTGCTTCGGATCCAGCAACTGTGTTTGTTCTTTGCTTTTGGTTTTTTCTCCCAAATGAAGAATGTCACTCTGCATTGTTTACATTTACATCTCAAAACAATTAAGCTAAAACAGCTTCATAAGCTTTGAGCTGGCTTTCTCTCAGGGAAAGCTTTACGTTTCAGTTTCTAGAATCATACAGTAAATAGACTTATTTTTGAGGGTTTTTATTCAAGCTGGTATGATTGCATGTGTGTTTATCTTTCTGAAGAGGTTTGAATGCTGCTGATTTTGAATTGTACATATTGGCAAGGAAACTTACCCGTAATTTCTGTGTAATGCTTTAATTATCTTTATGAGAAGAGCAGATAACAGATTTATATCTTTGGGGCTATTTTCTATTATGTCTTCGGATATCTCTCTGAAATACCATTTTTGTGAAGAATTAGAGTATAAAACAGTAAAATCTTGCTTGTCTTTGATTGCAGGATCACATACAAAGTTTAGACTTTATTGCTTGTCTTTTTCTGTGTCCTTATACTATACCTAAATGTGAAATATAGTGGGGGTCTCTTACAGACTGGGAAGACCAAGCAGATGTATTCCTCTGTAGACAGATAGGAGCAGCCTTACATTCACTAGACCTGCTCCACATGGCCAACTTCAGCCACCCTGTTATCTGTTGGAATGACAACGCTGCAGAGCATAAGCAATCCAGGAGGTTCCTGAAAGCCCACAGGAAGAGACCCTACACTGAAGCTTATTCTCACCACGGAGGGTCTGATGGGGAAAATGAAGCCCAAGAGCAGCCTTGAGCTGTGACTGTGACATGGTGAGTTCAAGATCCTTAGGGCAGTGAGGAGCGTGCACAGCAAGCTGGTCTTCTGGAGAGTAAACTTTTGCCTCTTCAGAGATCTGCATGGATTTACCATGGGATAAATCTTTGGGGGGAAGAGAGGCCCAAGAAAGTGATTAATATTCAAGTGTCACCTCCTCTAAGTTCAGGACCATCCAAACAAGGACAAAAGCAGACAAAACTGCCAGGAGCCTTGTGTGGGTGAGCAAGGAGCTGTTGGACAGACTCAAAGAGGAAAAAGTAAGCTTACAGAGTGTGGAAGCAAGGGCAGGTAGCTTGGGGACTGTCCAAGCAATCAGGAATCAGTTTAGGAAAGCTAGGGGGTAAAATAGTGTTAAATAGTAGGGTTAAATCTAGTCAAAGCAACAAGAAAATCTTCTGCAGGCCTGTCAATGATATAAGGAGGACTAGGAAGTTATTAGCAAGAAGTTCTTCACTGTGAGAATGGCGAGATTCTTGCACAGGTTGCCCAGAGAAGCAGTGACTTCTCCATCCTTGGAGGTATTTAAGGCCAAACTAACTGTGGCTTTGCACAATCTCACCTAGTGGGAGATGTCCCTGCCCGTGGCTGGGATTTTGGATGATCTTTAAGATCCCATCCAATCTAAACCATTTTGTGATCATGTGATATCAAGCTCATTTCTAATCTGAATTGAAATTGATTTATAATATAATTGTGTCCTAGTGCTGTATAGGGAAATTCTAACAGACCTAGTGCTGCTAAGTTTTAAGGGGCCATCTCACTCTCACTCCTTCTACATTTCTAGGTTTTGCCAGGCTATTCCTGCACAGTCACTGTATACGTTGCTGAGTGTGCAATCCAGTATTCTTTACTTCCTGTAACAATAACTGGCATTTCTTTTGTAGCAGGCAAAGCTTTACAAGTAGTTTTCCCTTAGGGCAAGCCGCTGGGCTAAAAATTTAGAAAAGGCTGTAAATCTTAAGCCCTTCTCAGCTTTCTTGTTTCTGGATTCGACTGTTTTCTCCTTGTGTGGGATGAAAGGAAATGCCCGGGGTGGCTGTGTGAATGAGCTGATCTCTGTATGCTGCTGCTTCCTCCTGCCATTCCTTAGCAAGGGTAAAGCCTTGTTTCAGCCAAGAGCATAAAATGGTTTGTGCAAGGTGCGCTAAAGAGTCCTGGATTTTTTTTTATATCCCTCCTGCTTGCCAGGGGACAGCAGGTATAAAGCAGAGCAGATGGAAGGAAACCCTAGTTTTCCTTTGAATGCTTGTCATGCCTCTTCCTGTGGCTTGTTCCTCCAGACCTCGGGTGCAGCTTGCTCACTTGAATTGGTAGGTTGTGAGCAGAGGTAGGCTTCAGGGTGTGAGAAAGGTGCACCTGGTTCCCAGAGCCAGTGCTGTCACCTCTGTTATTCCCTGTGCCCCTGTCTGATTCCCACAGCAGCGACAAGAATGATCATCCTCTTTCCTCTACCAGTTTTGCAACCTCAGTTAGGATTCTGCTGTCAGCAGGGGTTGAGAGGGCACCAGGCAGGATTTAGCCACTGTTGCATATACAGTTCAGAATAATTTTCTGCTCCTTTGATGGTTCTTGATGCGTTTCCTTCATTTCCAGTCTAATCAAGTTAAATGTTTTAGCACATTGTCTGTCTTCAGACTTTTTTACAGAAGGCAAGTGTAATCTCTCTTAAAAAGAAAAAAAAAAAATAATTCCCCTTTCATCTTTCTAGGGAGATCACTTTATTCATGTGTAGTGACCTGGCTCAACATTTGATAACTAGTGTGTCACTGAAAGTTCCTCATTATAGGCCCAGCTTGCAGACCACCTGGAGTGCTTCATTATTAATGTGAACTTCAGGTTAAGTTTTTAGATCTGTGCAGGTGCATTTGCACAATTCATTGCAGGCTGGTGACACATGCCTCATGAAGGGACAAGAGTACGTGAGGCTGAATGTGTCTATAGGCATATGGAGCATTTCTTGTTTTGACACCAGCCATATGAGGAGTGGAAGGACCGAGTCTCGAGCTCTCTGTTGATTATAATCTAACTTTTGCTTTCCTTGGCCATCCTTCTCTGCTATACAGGCACTTAATCTCAGTGCCTGAGGGGGGAAAAAAAGGAGAGAAGCCAGAGTAGGGGGAGAATAAAGGCCAAGCCACACTCTGGTTAAAGCAAACAACTTGGGAAAAGCTTAGTTCTTATTCCAGACATGAACGTGTCTTCGGATATAGATTATAGTTACATGGCAACCAGACACTGCAGAGCCTTCCAGATTGCTACTGGTTGTAGTGCAAGATGTAAGTAATCCTGGCCATGCATCTAGAATGCTGTTAAAATGATGAGTTTTGGAAGAGTATTGGATGTCTGATGGAAGCTTAATTTTGACTGGTTTACTGTGGTAGTTTAAACCACCTGCCATTCATCATTGCCTCCTGAAATCAAATAAGTGACCTACTGAGTTAAATTTGCAATCCTAACTTGTTTGGCCTATAGTCTAAATAAATAAAAGGGCAAACAACAACAGAATCTAATGCTGCATACAGAACAAGAGAGCTTTCTAAAGTTGCAGGGAGTTATCTATTGTTTTTCCTGAGTGACTATGGGTTGTTTTTCCCCTTTTTAAGCAGGAGTTTCTTTGGGAACTTCTCACCCCCTCTCTGCTTTGTTTTAAAAGAAATATGGAAATACCAGGAGTGGGAGAAGTGGATTCATAGGAGCAATCAAACTGGAAGGACAAAGGGAGATGGACTGAAAAGGGATGGGGAAAAAATGGATACAAGTGTGTGAAAAGGAGTGGGAAGAACTGGAAATCTGAGTGTGGGATTGAATACAGTGTGAATTGTGGACAGGAATAGATTGTATGGGGGAAGAAAAACCTGAAATTTGGTGTTTTCATTGAAGCCACTAGCCTTATTACAGTAAGATAGCCTTTACTTTGTGTTGAGAACTAGATCTTTACCCTGTCTGATTAAAACAAGTAATAAAAAACCCAAGTAATTAAATGTGTTAATGATTATTTTATGAAGAGTTAAAGCACCAAAAGTTACTTCCTTAATATCTTTAATACTTTTAAATTTCTCAAATGCTGAAGGATTTTAAAATCATACACGATTGTATGCAGTTTGTGCAGTTGACACCTCCATGGTCATTTTACTCTTATTTAAACTGAATATATGGTGGGTTTTTTTGTGCACATGTAAAGAACAGTGCTCTGATTTTCTAACCAGATATCGTAGCACCTACTTTGAGTTGAAAATAGCATATGGTCTGCCAATGGGAATGTGAATTGCCTCTGATCCAAAACGGGTTTAGTGACTAAGGAGATCTTGATAGCATGCTCTGAATTGAAAATAAACAGATCTCATGACAGTGTAGCAATCACCAATGAGATTTTTGTAGAAACAACCATTTTCTTAAAATTACAATTTCATTCATATCTGTATAGTAGTAGCTCTGTTCAGTTATAACTAGATGCCTCAGAGTTGAAAAACTGAAGTAAGGGCATTTTGGAGTGATGTTTCTGATTTATGTCAGTAGCACTAGAGGGTGAAATCTCTTTCTAATATGACTGAACTTCTTAAAATTTTTCCCTTAAATTTGCAAGTCAGTAAATTTCATCTGTGGGTGTAGATTTTCTGAATTCGCTGTTGTGATTCTTCCCTTTGGATTTGTTTTAAAATGTGGTTATATCCATCTTGTAGCATTTTAAAGTGCTAAATTGCTATTGAGAAGATGACCAGTCTGGAAATTTATTGAATAGATTGAGACAAATGAAATATCCCAATCAAAGTTATCAGTTACAAATTTTCATCTGCACCTCAAATACTTGTGGAAAGCTTCTAAGAATTTGTGTGGTGTATTTAAAATGTCTGGTGAATGTCTCATGTGAAATAAATTATTTTTATCACATTTTAGAAAAGTACATATTTAACAGTAAAATGCTTTGCTTATGTACTTGTAGACTCCAGTGTATAATACGGGTCCAAAGGTCTTTAATTTATAATAGAGATAGGACTTTAATGACAAAATAATGGCTCTGATGTATCTGTAAGTTTGGAATTAGATATTAGAAAAGTATCATATCTTTCAACCCTGCCTTATGTGATGTGACATTGGTGCCCCAGACATTTTTTACTGCATGAGCAATCAACATAAATGAAAACTAGAAAGCATTCATGTTAAGACAAAAAGCAGCGTTACTTTCAATAAGGTGACTTCAGAAAACTGTCACACATATTCCACTGGAGACATTTGGGTTTGACCTCTACCTTACCATTCCTTCTCTTTTTTTATTTCATTTTATGATTAAACAGAGGAGAGAAGACTTGTAAAAGCCCTCAAGAAAACTGACAGTTCCTTGTAGAATGTAGCTCTTTAATTTCCATATATTTTCCTGCAGGAGAATGGCTCTCTAAGAGCACATTAGCCTTCAACCTTGGCAGCTGTAGAAGTAAATCTGCAGTATTATGATTGAAATGTTATACCTGCTTATTCTAAAACTGACATGATAGGTGACAAATGACAGGGGCATTACCAGGTCAGGTGAAGTCTCTGTCATAATCCTTTTCCCCCTAACTTCTAACTGATGCACCAAAGAGAATCCTGTTTTGAAGATTATGAACACCACCTGCTACAGAATTCTTTTGGGAAGGACCAAAATGCTTTGGATCTGAATGCTGACTTTGAAACACACAGGAAAATGGCACAATCTCTGCAGATAATGTAATGACTACTTGGGTTTTGTTATAAGCCAGTCTTATAACTTCACACTGTGAAAATGTATTAATATAGATATAAACTGTTTCTCCCATTTTGATGTAAAAATATATTGTTTCCAAGTGAGTTCCTTAAATACTTTTGTTTCACAGAATTCAGACGTGCAGCATGCTGTTATGAGTTGTGCACAAGGTTTAACCAATCTCTTGGTTGAATACTTTCCCCTTAATTTTGGGCAGCACAAATGGAAAGCTCTATCTCTGGATTTTTTTTACTCCTCTTTCTTCTTCAGTACCATTTCATGTTTTTCTATGTTTCCCCTCATCTCTAGTTCATCCATAAGGCAGATTCTTCCCTCAGGACCACCTGTGCTAAAACTGTTTCTCCCTTTGGTAGACTATTTCTGTTCTGCATCTCCTGCATGCACTCTAGGAATGTACTACCTCCCTGCCCAACTGTGGGGTATGTCACTCATCAGGACAGGGACCTGTCAAAAAGCCCAAGCACCAAGTTTTGCCTCATTCTATCTCCAATTCCATCTCTTGCTTTTTGACTTTTTTTTTTTTTTCCAAAGCAGGATAAGGGAAAGATGGGACTCCTTTTAATTGATAAGCAGCATTGGTGTGGTCTGTTTCAAGCTAGAAGTGTCTGAAAAAGAACAGGCATAGTGGAGACATGGGAGAAGCCCTAGGCTTTTTTCATCTCAATCTCTTGATTGCAGATCCCCCTGGAACCAGAGGATGCATCTGTCCCTTTGTATTTTTGAGTGAAGTGAGCACTGATTGATTTGTTGAAGTGATTACATGTTGGGGTGAGATACTGGAATGCATAGTTTCATTCATATTCAGTACCACAGCCATGCCTGGGAGTAGCTTCATATAGTACAATGAAGATTGTAATCATTGTAGGGAAGTATGCACTGAAGTCACCCTTTCTGAATGCCTTTTAGAACCTTGTTCAGCATCATATCTTTTAGTCTGTTTTCCTTTTGTGTAATTTCTTGACCTTGCATGTGCAAAACCAGAATGCTGCAGCTTAAATATTGGCCAGAAGGACCCATTTCTAAATAAACAATACCAAAGTGCACTGAAGTTAATTGCCTTTTGAGGTTATATCTGTCCTTTCTAAACTCAGATGCAGTAATATGTACCTAAACCATGCAGTAATATGTACCTAAACCATGAGGAGGCTTCAACTCATCAAGAAGAATTTTAAACAAACACTTTGGCTGATTGGCACAGTTACACTGTGGAAGATGTTGCTCCTGTGAAAATGAATCCATAAAGGTGGTCTTTCATAATTTTGAGAGCATGAGCAAGCATTTATAAATGTCTCAAGATCAAACCATCTATGTTTTGTTCTTGGCTGGCTGTTTTGTGCTGCCATCCTCTGTCCACCCTGTCACTTGTCACAACATGTTATTTACAGGCTCAAACTTATGCTATTGGGTAATCCATAAACTTCTTTAAGATGAGGCTGATTTACACAATCTTAAGCTTTAAAACCTAAAAAAAAGATGGTATTTTGTACAGTTTTTAGGCAATACCTGTGTGCTAATTACTACTATTACTTAATACTAGTGTGCTTGCATTTCTTGAGAAGAGGTTAGTATTTGAGCCATAACATACTGCAAGTCTGTTTCCTTTTAATTCAGGAGGGGATTTTTATTTAAGAGAATCTTAGGAAGCAGTTGTCATCATGTGAAAGGACTATACTAAGTTGTGACTTCTGAGCTAATTTTGGAGTCTCATTTAGAAATTGATAAGCTATGGTTATTTAAAACAATCCTTTTGTAGGAGTTACATTTACTAAGTGCCAACTCTTTTCTTTGGTGAAAGCAGGGAAGGATAGGCAGGGGTTTTCTTTTTTTGGTCATGTACAGTAATCACACAGGTTACCAAGAAGTGACTGTGATTAAGGGCATTGCTTTTTCAGGACAGAAATAATAGTTTTCTAAGTTTTATAGTTATCAAACCTCTAGTCAAACCAAGTTATTCTAGGAATACAAGAGCTAATAAAGGCATGAGTTCTTTTGAAGTTGTAGGTTTGAGTTGATTTGTGAGTTTAACCAAACCTCTTTCCCTGCAGTTTGGGAATTAAAAATGTGAGAAATAATTACTAATTGTTGTTAGTTCTGGATGTTACCAGTTTGAAACTTGAGAGTGTGTGAATGGAGCAAAGAATGCATAGCTTTAAGCTGAGAAAGATGGGGACTGATAAAACAAAGGCAAAAATATTAAATATGAGCTTGAGTTCATTGTATTCCTAGAAACATCAGTGAAGAGGGTGGTTGCACAAGTGTAAATTGAAAACATGGCTGCTAAACTGTAGTGAGTCCAAATATCTTGACTGTGTGGCAGTCACTTGGTGGTAGTGGCCTGAGGCTTGGCTAATCCCTTGATACTGGCTTCCTTCAAGTTAGGGCCATGTGTGTGTATCTGTTCATCCATCTAATTATATCTTTATCTGTGTGCATGTGTATTTATAAATATATAAAATAAATATATGTATGATGCTATGAGTGTAACAGGTTTCAGATTTCACACTTTCCCTTTTTTTAACATCTGTAATAGTTGCAGAGGGATGCTGCCATGTTTATGGTACTGGGTGAAAGCTGATTTACCACAATGATGTTAGAGAGCGTTTAAAAAGAGCTGGTTGGTTAAAACAGTTTGAGTGTTTTGAGGTGATGGATGTATGGACATCAGAATGATTGACACACCACTCCTTTGAAATCTTGTAACAGCTTTTGGGATAAGAACTTGTGGTTTCTTTATTTCATATCTAGATGCCAAGTTGTACTGACAGGTCAAAAGACCACTTTAAACTCCTCTGAGGGCAAAATTTGATCCATCCTCAGTGGGTTCTCTTTTCAGTGATGCCATAGAACCTACTTAGAAAGCAGAATCTTTTAGTATTCCACTTGTGTTCTGTAACCATCTTGCTCAATACCTTTCTGCATGGAAATGATGGTGTCCATATGTGAATTTAGATTATTTAGGAAGTGAGGTTAATTCATAGACGAATACCAGAAAATACTCAAGGATATATTGTTGCTTTTATTTCCCCTAGACAGAGTGAGGGAAGATGATGTGTCTTCCCTCTCCATGGATAGAGTAGAGACAGGAGAGATGTTCGTAGGGCCTGAGAGAAAATGGGATTCTTACTAGAAGAAAGGCATGAATAAGATGAAAGGGAAGTATGTGTGCTACTTGAATGTTATCTGGGTTGCTGCTGTGTCAAAGAATGAAAGGGAGCCCTTCTGAGGGGAAGTTGTGAGACAAAGCAGCCTTTCTGGGTCCGAGATCATCTTGTATCTGGAATGATCTCTGGAAATATATTTAAGAAAGCGATTTTTATTATTCTTTTAAACACCACTGATGTGTTGAGGCAATTGGTGATCTCCTTTTGTTGACAAACTGTTTATTTAAGTGTGTGTTCTTGCAGTGAAAGTCAGTCTGCAACTGGCTGAAATGTCGTGCATTTTAGGAAATCTATAGCTCTCTAATAACATTCATAAACATTGAGAGGCAGGATTATAAACAAACTAAACCCAGTCTCCATGTGTAGAATTTCTCTGTGCATTGGTTGTGTTCTAATGTCCCGAGTGGAGATAAAACAGAGCCAACAGATAACTACTTTTGTGTTATAGAAAATCTTCATTTAACAAATAAAATGTGTTAAGAGGATGGCAGGCATATCTTCATTACCAATGTACATTACTGCAATGTGCATTTTTTGAAATGGAAAGAAATGTCTCTTAACTTGGAAAAAAAAAAATCCCTTGAAACACAAGTGAGGAACTTAATTTGTTCCTTCATCCAAATATTTTGATGACCAAACCAGAATTCCTGTGTGTTTTTCATTAGTTATGCATCTATTTCCTTATTTTAGTGTATAGCACTTCATAATATATATGATAATCTGTGTTGGAGTAATTTATTTTGAAACTTAAAGTACTGATGCTCACCCAAGTTTCTTTGGCACATAGCTGTAAATAAAGTAAGTCATTAATGCTCCTCAGCTTTGTTATTTGAAGTTCCTGCCTCATATATGTAATAAGTGAAAAGGAAATGAGAGTTTGCAGTAGACAATGTAAACACTTCATTGCTGTGGTTTAACTGAAATTAAATGAATGCTTTGTTTTGTAAAAAATATAGTCACCGTTTTACCTTCCATGCATGCAGACTCTGACTCTGGCCTGGCCAAGCCTGTTGTGCCTCCATTATTTCAGGCAACAAGTTCTATGAAATACAATATTTCGTATTGTAAACAGAAAGATACCTAATTCTCAGCTGACTTCTACACATTAAAAAAGGGGAAAAGGTTTTCACTTAAGTTTTTTTAATGTTTGTTAACTTGTTACTGTTTGATTGTCAGTACATGTAATTTCATTGTGAAGTGTGTTCTCGTTACATGTTCTGCATGTAGGTAAAATAAATGTAGAATTGAGAATAAAATAACTCAAACATAGCACAGAAAAATTGCAAAACTGTTCATAACTCTCTGCAGTTGTGATATTGTCTCTAATTCTTAACTCTTTTTGTCTAGTATTCTTTTCCCATACTTTCAGCAAGGAGTTCTACCAAATTCTTGGTTCTGTCTAGTTTCCCTTCTCTGCCCCCAAGCTGTTGTGATTCAGTCCTTAGATTAAATAGTCCAGACATGTTTTTGAAATATTTAATTTTCTTGGATGAATCTTATTTAAAAATAACCAACAAAACAACAAAAACCAAACTCGAAAACCCCCCCCAAACTCCCCAGGACAACTAAGTGTAAAATGGGAAGTCTGAAGTTAGGAACTAAAGCCTGGACCTTGGAACAGGTTTAAATATTTTGTTTTGTCTTTGTACTGATGGATTCCGTCTTTCTTTGCATTACAAGTTGCAGAACCGAAGAGAGGTTTCTGTCTCTGCTCTTTGTATCTTGCCTCAGAGTACTTAATCACTGTCAGTGGTGACTGCTATCTATCTGTTTATATTATCATACAAAACTAATTCCTGAATGGTAATGGTTTCATGTTTTTATCCCTCTTCCTTTGGGCAATTCTGTGGGTTGGGGTTTGATAACTATAGAGCTTGTTCACTGAACCAAATTTCTGTCAGCCTCACTTTGCTTTTCAGTTGTTGTGCTTTATGTTGAAAAACAGGAGAAATATTCTCTTTGGTTTCAAATTTAATAAAATGTCCTAGATGACATCTGTGAGTAGCCCATTTAGATAAGCTTTGTAATCCTAACAGAAGGAAGTATTTGTAATGTGTTTTGTGTGTGTCATCTTTAGATGACAGAGACCAACTTTGCAGGAATTGCCTTTGGTCCCTTGGTGACAATAAAGAGGTTTTCTCTGCCTTTGCTAAATGTAAAAAAAGAAAAAAAAAAAACCACCACAAAGTAAATAAAATACTTGTCAGTTGAGAAATTTCACCCACACTGACAAAGTTTCTTGTAGAATTTTCTTTTAAAAACGCAATGGTATTACTAATTACTACTGTGCTGTCTAGTTCATGGCTTTGCTGAGGAATGTTAAATAGTATATATAGATTTGGAATATTATGTGCAGTTCTGGGCTACAGGAGATATGGTGCTTAATTGGCTTTGGAAGATTTTCCTGTAGTCTGGAATATCTAAGAACCTCCACACAGCTAGTGGGTACAAAGGTTTTAGTCAAGATTGGCACCAGGTTTTTGAAGATAACAAGAGACTGAGTGATTAAAGGGAAATACCTTCCTCGTGCTGGAAAAGGATTCAAGATGCCTTTTAAACACCACTTATTTCTCAGGTTGCTTCTTGTAAAAAGCAGTCAGTCTCAGAGAGAAGAGTCCAAAGAAATGCCTCATATTCAAATATGAGCAATGGCTGTGGATTTGTTTTATTTGAAAGAAAATAATGATCAAGTGTTTTTCCATGCCTGGTGGCTACTTGAGAAGAAATAACAGCTTACATTTGTAGCTAGTGCTTTTTAACGGGAGGAAATCTCAGCTATGCAGCAGCTAAACACTGAACAGGCAGAAAGGCTTTCTAAACATTGGATAGATAAAGATTTGGCAGGGATGCCATAGATACTTAAGTAGCATCAGAGAGTGAGAGATGATGGACCGCATGGCTTCTTCAGGCCTATTCTTAATCTCTGTGAATTCTGTCTGCAGAAGTATCTCCTTACAGTACTACATCAAGAGTGCCTTTCCTTTTTTAAGTAGAAAACCCACAGTTTCTGAGGAGTCCTTCACCTAATGGGGCATTTGAGCACAGGAAATGTCAGATTATGTATTTGAGCTTTAACTGGCAGCAATAAAGAGAGAAATTAAGCATCAGAATTGCATTAACTATTTAAAGTGCAGCCCTCTCAGAGTGCTTTGTCTGGAACATCCCTTGTATCTTCAGCATGATTTTCTAGTGAAACTGAACAGAATACCTAGACACCCTCCAAATCTGTTCTCATAAAACACCATCTACTTAAGTTTGCTGTATAAAGCTGTCTTAATGTTAAAATGTAAATCATGTTGATAATCATGTGGTAATATGAGACCACAAACACATAGTCTTATTTTCTTCAATGGTATATAGGACCAGAGAAGTATTTTCTTAAGCTGTCCATGATGTACAATGGAAGTAGCTAATGTCTCAGTCATCATTCTAAGTGTGCATGTAATTAAGAGTTTTAGGTTCTAAGTTTATATAAGTTCTGTGTGGAATCAAAGTGGGTTTATTTCAGTGCTTATATGAGAATGACCAGGGGGCTGGAGCACCTTCTCTGTGAGGACAGGCTGCAGAATTGAGGCTGTTCAGCCTGGAGAAGAGAAGGCTCCAGAAAGACCTCATAGTATCTGAAGGGGGGGCCTACATGAAAGCTGGGGAGGGGCTGATTGCCGTGGTATGTAGTGACAGAACAAGGGGCAATGGTCTAATCTAAACCTGACTTGATCTAGTTTAACATTAGGAAGAAGTTCTTCCCTGTGAGGGTAGTGAGGCACTGGCACAGGTTGCCTGGAGAGGTGGTGGAGGCCCCATGCCTGGAGACATTTGAGGCCAGGCTTAGTGAGGCTCTGAGCAACCTGATCTAGTGCAGGTTGTCCCTGCTCGCTGCAGCGGAGTTGGACTAGATGGCCTTTGAAGATTCCCTTCCAACTCAACACATTCTATATTAGAAAGGTTTTCGTGTTGACCTGTGCGATGTATGAAGAGGTATCATGTGTAAAATAATAAAAGGTGTTCTAATGATATGTTTTAACTTTACTAGTAACTTTACCACCCAACAACCACTTGTATGCAAAATCCTTCTGGGAGCTTCTTTAAGATAAACAATTACCTATAACCAAGGGAGAAGTTACTCTTGCTAGCCATAATGCTGTGGGATTCTTACATTTTAACAATTTTGACATCTTGTTAAGTATGGGACAATGTCAAGCCCATCTAAACACTAACCTGAAAACCCTCCTTCAGTGGGTGGTGTCAATAACAGGCTGATGGTTTCCACAGCTGATTAAATGGTGGCAGATCTAGGTGCCACAAATATTCTTCCTATATGTGAAAACTGATATACCAAAGATATGCTTATGTCAAAATGGGTGAAGTTTGAAAACTTGTCTATTTTCCTTTGTTTCTGCCATAATATTCTTCCTTCTTGTTCATCTTTCATTTTTTAGTTTGCAGTTTGATTTTTAAGATTAAAAAAAATGTATTACTGTTATCTACAGTGTGTTTACTGGGCTTTTCAGGTGCATGTTGTGCACTTCCACAGGCTTTAAATCAAAGAGTAAGGGCTCATTTACACTAGGACGATGTCTAGTGGATTTCACTAAATACTTGAATTAAGACATATTTTGTTGTAAAATACCACTAAGTAGCATTTTACACAATCTGAATGAGTGTTATTCTCAGAATAAAATTTAACTCTGTTATCTGGAATATTGCCTTGCCACTTTTCTGTGCTGTCATCTTAGAAAAATGAAATAAAAATTAGTTTTCTAATTAAAAAAGGGGAAGTGTAGTGAATCCAGAGGACTTACATGTTCTATATCCATCACTACGGCAAATACAAGTGCACAGTGGAAAAAAAAAATCCTTTCTCTCTGGGAATGTCACTTTTAAAGATGACTAATTTCTAGGATGGTACATCAAAAGCAATGAGAAATTATGCAGTTTCTAAATATTGATCCTTTGTGTACAAGTATGTGTGTCTTTTCTAGTACATTGTCAGGAAGATTAGAATGATTTTGTGTAATATTAGATCATTGTGTACAAAGAAGAAGCATTAACTTAGTCATCATAAATGACATACATTCAGTCTGTGCTTTCTGTGGTGTGTGTCCCACATAAAAATTCTGAGCTGATATGCTCTGACTGCACTGTGCTCCTTCATAAATTGATTTCTTTAAAATGTTATAATGCTGTTCTCTATAAGAGTATTTTCCTTTGGAATGGAACATGTTCCTACAAGTAAAATTGCCTAAGCAAGTATTTCTGTAGCTCACACAATGATGTTAGAAACTTTGGTCCTAACTTTAGAGGATTTTTTTTTAATTTAAATATCGAGTTAGTTAAAATGTTCATGTGGTTTTATTCATGTTACTAACAGTTGGGGTGATACATCCATTTCAAAGCTAGACTGAGGCGACTGGTTTGTTTTCAACTCTGTAAGGTGCTTAAGCCTTTCAAAAATTCGGGACTCAACGAGGCAGAAGAGTCAGTGTTTCATTAGTTAAGTCCCAAGCCGTGCCCCCTGCGTTTTCAGGTCTTGAAAGTTTTATGCCGGAGGCACATTTTAAAAGGTAACTGTAGCAGACTAGAGAATTTTAATTTCAAATAAAATAGTGTGATGGTTTATGCTATTATTCTCTCACAGTGTCAAATGTCGTTAATCTTTATGTCAGTTACAGAGGTTTAAGAAAAGCCGAACACCCAATTACAAAGTACTTACAAGGTACTTACTGCAGCTGTTCAAGGCAGGGTGATGGTGGGTGGGTGAGTGAGGGGATGGGGTGCCTGCCTGCACAGATCCTTTCACTAGCGAGTAATTATATGCAAGTACAAAATAAGTATTTCAACAGGTGATAATTCTTTTACTATTTCAAGGTCTTAGTGCTGGAAAATATTCATAATTTGAGAGATAAAAAAAAAGCAGATTAAAAACCTTCTTTATGACTAAGTATTCCAGTTATCTTGTATCATGTAGGCACTTTTACAAAAGTTGATCTGCAAAGTGCAAAATGCCTTTCCCTTCATGAAATGGAAGAATTGCAGAAATCTAAAATACAGCAGGAGAGGGTTAGAGATTGATGAACTCAATACCTGAGGAAAGTACTCAAAACATCATCATGAGATCAAAATGAAAGGGCAAATAAGAAGAGCTTAGGTCAGCTTTTAAAATGTAATATTCTTTGGCTAAGATCCCACTCCTTCATGCTTCGATTTAATCTGTCAGGCCAAAAGGGCAAAGGTTCCCATGATTGCTGGGGAGGGTACAAGATGCATGACAGAGCAATTTGCTGAGTTTCTCTGGATGAGTGTAGACAAAGCTTGCATGTCTTTGCTCTTTGTCTCTCTGACAGTAGCCTTTAACATAGTCCTTATTGTTCACTTTTTGGGTCACTGAAAGGCATTTATGAGGCATTTGTGATGCAGAAAGCACATGAAACTGTTTTCTAATTTGTCTTAATTGCTTGTCTCACTAAATGGTTAATTCACATTTGTATGTGCTCAGCAGTTTAGAAAAAAGGTGTTTGTTCATATATGAAATCACTGTAATTGCCAAAAGTCATTAGAGGTGTTAGTGGATGATCAGCATTAGACCACCTAAACCCCTTTATTCTCTGCTTCTCCTACTTTGCTTTTTCAAATGTTACAATTTGTAGCCATTTACTGGGATTGTACTCAGTTCTTTTTACTCTTTGGGGAAATATTTGGTCACTGGAGATGGTATTTCTTGATTTCCCTTGGTGATGGTTTGAGTGTTAACCCTTTATTGTGCTGTTAAAATCCTGTAGACTAAAATAAGCTGTCAAGTTACAAATTATGTCTCTTCGAGTCAACCAGCTTGGTAGTAAACAGTGAAAATTATGGGAGAATAGATGCACGTGCAAAAAATTTTCTTATTTGGCCTAGAATAGTAATGAGAATTCTGTCTTTTACTGTTCTGTGCATTGCTACTAATATGCATAACTTCTAAAGCAAATGGAAACTGCTGGATTTTTCAGTTTGTAGATGGAGTTATTGATCCTGCAATTGAACATCCTCAGAGAGACTTTCTAACAAGATGTAATGATACTTTGGAAATTTGTCATATATTTGTATTCAAAGTCCATTCAAAATATCTTTGTGGTTTAAAGATTCAAATGCCTTTGAACAGTTTACAGAAATAGGTTAGAGGCTTCATGTCTTAGTTTCATTTAATTCAATGTTATTCTTTTATTATAGGAAGAGAGTAAATGTCTTGCATGCATGAATTTGCCATTAGCAGAACTAATGCAATATTTTTACTATATATTTTGGGTATGAGATAGTGATATTCAGGTAAGTCACTTGTAGCAACAAATGCTTCAGATGAAGGCTTGTTTTGTTGAAGAATGGCAACACTGCTAATAGCCATGAAAGCAAAGAGGAAAAGACTTTACCATGTATTGGACAGTTAGCTAAAAGCAATCTGCTTTAATCTATCTGCAGATTAATTCTCATTGCATTTTTGAGCAAAAGAGAAAAATGACAGAGACTACATTAGGTCATTTTACAGTCTGAGTTTGTGTCACAGTATTAAATAAAGAGTGCTAGGAAATTAATGCATTGTGTCATTCTACATATGATTAGTGATTACTGACAACTAATGTAGTCATGCCTACAGGGCATCTGTTTGTCAATACTTTAAGCTTGAGGGGGAAAGCATCATTTATTGATCATATTTCATCATCATCTTAGAGTCATTCTCTTTTGTTTTCCTTCTTTATGTAATTAGCTATTAGAGTTTCACTTACTCTGCTTGGAGAGGGGGAAAAAAAAACATTATACAGCCTATAATGCTCTGGACCAGTGTCTGATAACTTTAGCAGAGGTGAGCACCTAGGCAATGGAAAGTGTGGGGGTTAGTGAGAGGACTCAGTGGCTTAACCTAAAATTTCTGACATTTAATGTTTAAAGGTGCCAGCTTGAGTTTTGGACAGCTGGAGATAAATAATGCTTCCCTTACCATTTGCCTAATTTTGTTTTGTATTTTTGGGATTTGTAATTTACTGGTTTGACAGATATAACGATATCTTCATAGCTCTGAACATGTAACACAAATAATTATGAAAGAATGCTCACTTGCCACTTTTGGAAGTAGTGGTTACTAGCCACAATTTTGGTAAGCATGTTGAACAAATTCAGTTCTCTGTTACATAAGTGCCTTTCTCAAGATCATCATCAACTAATCTGTATCCATACAGACCTCAAAGCCCAAGAGAAGGTGGGCACAAAGAACATTTCCTCTGATTTAATATCTCTATTTTATGCTGAATGACTATATTTGTGTTCTCAGAAATGTCTGAGCGTAGCACAGATAGCAATTTAGAAGAAATGCAAACAACTTATTTAAAAATAATTAGTTTGCTGAAGTCACAGGGATAGTGTTTATATTTAAATCCTTTAAATAAATGGAAATTGAGTGAACTATTTTTTTGTGTTCTTGTATTTCGTGCTCCATTTTAGGATTAATTGGTAGTCCAGGTTTTAATTGGCTTTAGTGTTTGTTATGTCTTTACTATTTTCCTATTATTTTTGGCATGCCTGCCCCTACTGATACTTATTTTGACATTTATTCTGATTATTTCAAATGAAGGTCTTAACCCTGGCTCTATCCTTTTAGATGGCATTGCTCCTGAAAGAATAGGAAAGGCAATTGTATCTTACTATGCAATGCATTTAGGTAGTTTGTATTTAATGTCCTTAAAAATCCATTTCTTTTCTGAGGTAAATGAACCATGTACATTATGTGAGAAATCCCTCTTCCTGCACTCAGTTCCTCAATGGAAAACTGTCTCTTGAGCTAGCACATGTGAGAAGTATAAAGCTTTAAACTGTAGGTGCTTTCTGACATTGAACAAGGGCTTGCATGTATACAATGATATGGTTTTAGGGTGTTTGTTTATTTTTAATGAAAAATGTGACACTGAGATGTTCAGTTTCATTCTTTCTGGGTTCAGTTTGATAAGTTATTAGATTTCTGCCACTATTAGTGATATGATGTGAGATGAGGGCATTCAACACTGTGTAGATCTGATTCTTCTCCTCTCTGTGTCTATTTTCACTTTGGAAGTTATTGTCATGTCTTTTACTTGAGAAAGAAATTCTTCCATGGAAATTCTGTGGCCTGATTTCCTTCCTCAGGAATTCAGGGAGGAAATCTCATTGCCACGGATGGGTTAAACAGTGGGTTGTCTTTTGAACATGGTGTTTCTACTAGAAGTCTCTTTTACATGGGAAGCCAGGAGATGTGCTTTGGGAAGGCAGGTTTGTTTCTCTACGACCTGTTTCATTGACTATGGAATATAATGAGTCACAGGAAGAGGGAGGCTATATATTTATTGAACACATTGTTCATTTGGTATAAACCAGGATTTTTTTTACATGCTTACTGCTTAGCAGATGTGTTGATTTGCCTTTCACGCAAAGACAGGCTTAAGAAGAAGAATAAAAATAAAGTTGGCTTATATTGTCTAAGTGAAAATAATAATTATAGTAAAAGCAAATTCTTCACATACGTAGCTTATATAAATTATTTATAAACTATCTGGGTTAAATCAGGAAAAACTAAAGGTGATTTCTTCAGTCTTATATCTGAGAATTGTATTTCTGCAGGGGTAAACCCTGACCTTTGCAGAGAATCCAGCATAAAGTTAATCCAGCATAAAGTTAAAGGAACACTCTATTTAGTTTACATACATGTTCCAGTTTAAGTGCTTGCTAGAATTACATCTATTTTCTGATGTGCATTAGCTAGACTTGTTTTGAACAGTTGATAATATTGGACTTAGCTTGTTTTGCTGATGGAATGAGAAGGAAGAAGAATAAGGAGGCTGGAGGAGAAGTTACATTCCTGAGTGTAATACATGATAACTCCTTAATTTTTTTTATTCTATCACTTTGTCAGCAACTGTACATTTTGACTGTCTAGTACTGGCTTATTTTATGACAGTGAGATGAGCAGAAACCTACCTGTTCTGTTACAAATAGGTTGTTCTATGTACAAGAAATAAAGTGTTTTAACTATTGTCAGTGAAGGATATCTGTCTACTGTAAAACACTTACTGGTGGCTGATTTTAGTTCAGTTAATCATTGATTTGACACACACAAAATAGTGACAAATTATGTGAACTAATCTGAAAACTCAAATTGCACCTTCCATTTGCTTTGTCTTTTGTAACCCTTGGTGCATATTTTATGTTTTTATAGCAATAGTGATGAATGAGAACCAAACCTGCAAGCAGTATGATTTTTTCGGTTATTCATTAAGTCAACCTTCTCTCTGAAGAAGTGGAGAAATAGCATAACAAGTTTCAGATTATTAAAGCCCATCTACCATTAAAAATTGAATGTTGTTGAATCCGTTTATCACTTGAAAATATCATAAAAATGATATGCATGTGAATGTTATGAAAGTAAAAGGAAAAAACCCCGCACTCACATAATTAGTATACCTATGGAAAAGAACCAATGCTATGTAAGATAATTAAAATGGCTTGTAATAAGCACAACATTCAATGCAGTTGGTTATGGATGGGCCATTTTGATTCCTTGTGATGATGCTGCTCTGGGAATCTCATTTGAGAGGTCACACTGAGTCCTAGGAGCTTATGAGGCTCAGACCAATAAAAACCATGTTACAGAAAAGAAATTGGTACCAGGAGAAGAGAGGAGGAGTAGAAGTAAAAAAGTACATCTGGAAAGGTCAGAGATATTCTCACCAGTGCTGATGGCCAGTTTTGTACTGATTAGTGTATTTTCTGTTTTAAGAGTGTTTGATTTATTGTGTTGTGGAAATCGTACCAATGTTATAATAATAATCTATTCTAAAGATTAATTATTCAAGCCCATTATTAAGGATGCTATATTTTGTAACCTTATCTTTAATTTACGAATGTCATAAATATATCTGAACAAGGGCAAGGCCACTATCTAGAAAGCAGATGGGAGAGCCAAGAGCTTTGGATATTTTCCAAGTTCTTCTGGGCTGTGGACCAGCTCAACATCTAATAGTAAGAAGTGGTTTCCTGAGATCTGTTCAGGACAGAGTGGTTACTTGATCTAGAGGTACAGTGAGGAGCTCCCCCAGCCTGCAGTGGGGAAGCTGCATGCCTTGGGACCCTTGCTTTAACCCAGGAAATGTTCCCTGCTTCCTTTCATCTGTGCACAAATGGCATTTGAAAATTTTTTTGAATTTTTTTTTGTTTCTCCCATGATAGTCTGTGAAATATGTTGTACCCAAATGGTATTTGGAAAACTTGTGTGGCAAAACCTGGTGACTGTCATTTCCAGTGAATGTTTTAAGCAATGCTAACGCAATTTGGAAAACACCTTCTAGCACACAAATTAATTTGTAGTATTAATATTTTTTAATATATGGAACAGACACTTGTTTTGATGGGATAGAAGATTTTTACCTCCAGGTAGTGCACATTTCCCTAGAGCAGGAATTGCAGTCAGTGGTAAAAGGCACAAGGAAGTCACTGTTATGTGTCCCAGCTGTTAGAATGGAAAACATTTCCATGTCTTCTTTTTATTTTAACTTGACTCCTATCAGTTTGTTCTTGCACTTTTAAACCATTTCCTTCCTGTTATCAGCAGATGCTCCCTAATTAAAAGCTTCTAAAATGTAACATAAATTAAGTATAGAGGAAGGAGGCAAGAGTCAACAAATGCTTGAATCATCCTGGGGTGTAGTTGCTTTGGATGGATGGATGAATAAAGCTGGAAAAACAACCAAGCTTTAGAAGCAGAGAAATAGTCTGGAGAAAGCCAGAATACTACCTGAGACACACATAAAGCCTTATATAATTGAGGAACTGGAAATAGAAGCTGCATTATTAATGATGTAATATTTGCCTTTCTGTCTTAGGTGTATTAAGATGACTGAATCCAGATATATATATATATTTTTTCTTGTTTTTTAACTAGTATAAGGCATCAAATTTTGGGCTGAAAATGCTAGCTAGCTTGGGTTTTTCTGTTATCAAGATGAAGACCTCACTGTGTAGTGAGTTACTGCTTCTGGCCTAGCTCCTCTTCTGCTCGGGAGCACTGAAAGTCTGTTGAAGGAGGAGTGAAACATAATAAAGTACATCTCAGTGACAGTAATTTTGAAGCCATTGACACAAATTATTGCTGTCATAGATAGTGGTGCCATGGCAGGCTGGAATTGCATTTAGGTGCCTTTTTATGTTTCTCACCTCTTCTTTGAAGTTCAGCAAAGTATCAGCACAAGACCCTAAGGGACATGTTAATCACAGCATCACTTCACAATTTTCTTTTTTTTTTTTTTTTTGAGTAGTATTAATTTCAACAATATGTTTTAATTTCTTCATTTCAGATAGTTGGGACTGTGCCAAAAGTAATTACGTTGGAGTTTCTCATGATCAGCTATATGGTGATTTTGCTTATTTACATTTTATTTTGTCTCTTAACAAATACATGTAATGGTTTAGGTAGTAGTCCTTAAGGAATAAATCTGTCACGTTGGATGGTGAAAAATATAAACTTATTCTCACTAATGTATGTGCCAAAGAGAATAATCAGTAATGAGGGAAGTATCTGGCAAGGGTGCAAAAAAAGGTGCTAATTACTTTTGATGGGAAAATTAGATTTTAATTTATTTAACATCTCCATCTGATACATTCAAGACATTTACTAATAGTAAATGATAGGGAAAATCAAGAACAACTCCACAGTCTGAGGAACCATCTTTTGGAAACAGAGCAGAGAACACTAATACTTTTGTATTAGTATTTTGTATTTGTATTAGAAAACATAGCATCAGCATTTCTCTTTGTTTTAGAGCTTTTTCCATTCTAGTATTTAAAAAGTTTGGGATGGGAACTTGACAAATGCTCACAACCACTTGTTAAGTACTACCTTTACTCTCAACTATGCCATGACATTAATGGTAGGAGGAATTGTTGAAGGAATTTTCATCATCCTGTCTCAAAGTATTGTGCACAGACAGCTTGGAAATTTTAATCCCTGTATATAGATAAGAAAAACTAAGTGAAATAATTCTGGTATGTTTTTAATTCTCTTATTTCCTGTGTGTTCCTCTAGCAGATAGATGCCTTTACAGGGATTTTTCTATTTCCCCAAGTTGTGGTAGGAGAACAGAGACTGATGGATGGGGCAAAAATGCAGCTCTTCGGTACACAAATTCACTAACATCAGAGCAGGCTGTTGGGGGTGGATGGGTGGTGGGCAGGAAGCTGCATGGGACCAGTTAGGGCAGAGATAACACAGGAGAAGAGGGAGCAGGACACTTTGCATGCTGCTTTGCTCTGTGTGATGTGGGTTTAGGAAAGAAGAGTGTCACAGAGATGAAACAAGTTCAGGAGAGAGACTGAGTTGGCAGGAGCTTGTAAAACCAGTTACATGTGAAGCTGTCATACTACAAATATTTCTGGTCTCCCCATTGACACCATTTCATATTCCAGGCTATGTAATCTGCAGCTGTGTTTTACACATGCTCCTTTTCATTCCTTTTCTCTCTCAAGTGCTTCTTTTTAGTCTCACATGAACTTTATTGATATTCCCCTCTACTCTTTTTCTATTTTTATTTAATTTGGCCTCCTGATAATACTTTGTGTTATGTCATCTTCCTAGTTTTACATTCCTGATAATTTACTTGCAAAGTCCCCTCCTAGCTGCAGGGAAAGAATACACATAGCTGGCTCAGTATTTACAGACCATCATATCATATTCTGTCTGCTTGCGTGCTCAGCTTGCAAATCCTTGTCTGTTTAGGAGCCAGGACTAGCTACTGTAGATTGACCATTTAATGAAGGCCACTTTCCTTAAAAAAAAAAAGTTATTCTCCATCACTAAGTATTTGAGTATTTGTAACTCTTTGCTTGAAAAATTCAATCCTATGTAATGCAAAACTGTTGCTCCAAAGGCTTGCACACGTCAGGTCACTGTGTCAGTTTATTTCATACAAACATAGAATTATCAACTGTGTTGAGTTGGAAGGGACCTTAAAAGTTAATTTTGTCCAACAGCCCTGCAGTGATCAGGGTAGGTCAGGTACCTCATCATCCCTGGCCTTGAATGTTTCCAGGGATGGGACCTCCACAACCTCTCTCAGCAGCTTGTTGTAGTGTCTTACCACTCTCATGGTGAAGAATTCCTTCTTAATGTCTAGCCTAAAACTGCCCTCTTCTAGTTTAAGAACCATTGCCCCTTGTCCTATCAGTCCATGCTCTGGCAAACAGCCCCTCCACAGCTTTGTTGTAGGCCCCTTCAGGTACTGGTAGACCACTACTATTTCCTCCTGGAGTCTTCTCCAGGCTGAACAGCCCAAACTCTCTGACTGTCCTTACTGGAGATGCTTCAGCCCCCTGGTCATCCTCATGACCTCCTCTGTACTCTTTCCAACGAGTCCATGTTCCCTCTTGTGTTGAGGGTTCCAGTGCTGGACATAATTAACATCAAATCAACATAGGATGCTTGAAAATCACTCCAGTGTGAATTTGCAAATATATTTCTCAGTAGCTTGGATACCTAAAGATAACCTCGTTCTCATCTATACATCCTGAGTCTTTAAAATTTATGTGAGTGTGTTGGTATTCCTGTTTGGTTCAGTCCTGACCCAGACTTCCTTTGTCTATTCATTACCAAAAAAAAAAAAAGGCTTCTAGGGCATTCAAAGTTATTATGTGAAGAATTAATAATGGAAAAGTATTCCAAATGTAATATTTTATGAAGCATATGGTGGCTTTAAAATGAACTTATTTCAGCGTGTAATTTAATAATAATGTGATGTTGGTATAGGATATAAGTAAAGAACATTGAGGCAGAATTGCCTGACCTTGGTTTTTAAACTGTATCACTTGCATGGGTACATTATTCAATTGCTATGGTCAAAATGAAAAAAGAATCTTGGGATTGTTTTCATAGCCAAAGGATAATAAGCGAGCAGTAATAAGAAGACTGGCTATGTCAAAATCTGGAATCATTCTTCAGATTTGCTTTGAAAATTAAGCTTTTAACACCAAGCAACTGGTGTGCTAAAATATCTTGTTTCAAGGAAAATACAGCAAGCAATAAATTGCAGTATCAAATGGCCACTGTAACTAAATCTTGTTCTTCCTTCAGTGGCCTCAGGACAATTGGTCTAAAGTCTCCTTTTAAGAAAAAGGATATAATTAGTTCTGCAATTGTTTGTTTTGCCTGAGACGTAGAAATTGTGCTTCCTCCTCCTTTGTTGTTTTCATGGCTATTTTTGCCCCATTTTCAATGTATGACTGTTTCTAAGTACATTCTCTGTAGGATTTAAAGACTGCAAGTGAAAAATGTAAATTGGCACCTTTTTGCACATATTTCATGTTTGGTTCTCAATGTACAGAAATAGAAATTTTGAACTAATGAATTATCTACTGATTGTACCTTTAATGGTAGTAAAAAGCTGGGACTAAATTAAAAAAATAGATAAAATCCTGTAAAATTTGCTTTTGCTGGAAATGAATACCCATTATGCAGGACAGAGGGGTCTTGACAGATCTAAGCTAAGCTGTTTCTGCACAGTTGCTGATATTTATAGTCTACAATAGAGAAGAGACACTTTATAAATGTTGAGAAAAAAATCAACAGTAACACCTAACAGATGGGTTGTATCAAGAGAACATTTGCTGACAATGCTTGATCTTAAAAGACCTGCTGATACCTTGTGGAAAAGACTTGAAAAACGATTCAGCAGAGATTAAAGAAAAAGACTTCTAATGACATAGATTTCACAGCTGTAAATGTTGTTTTAGTGGACTAATTAAACTGATCTCATTCTCTGAATTAGTTGTTCCATGTGTCAGTTTACTTGGTTGCAGGTTGTTCTGTGGGAGAATAGGTTTTGACATCAGTGTTACCATCTTAAATTGACTTTCTCAGTGTATTGGATTTTTTGAAATGCCTTTTCAGACAAATCATTAGATTTACATATTCAATTAAGTGAGTTTAGCCAGGAAGCATACTGTTGAAAGTTCACTTCATTTGTTCTGAGACTTTCTGGCATTTGAGGGTGATCTAGCTCTGAAAGAGGAAACGAGGCTTAAAGAGTTTGGAGCTGAAGATGAAAAGGAATTCAGAGGCAGGGAGGTGGAAGTTCATTGTTTGTGAAATATTTATTTTGCTACAGTGCATGAAAGTAATGGATTTTGGGGAGCACTAAATCATTCATATTCTCTTTAAAGGAAAAAGTTCTTTGTGCTGTAATATGAGTTATTTTAAAAATAGATTTGTTGAAATTTACTGTTAGCACAGGGTATCTCTAGCTGCCACAGATACTCCAGTGGTTTCCATCCCAGACAAATGGAAGTGTGTTAACTCCTCGTATGTATTAATCTCTTTCACTCTGGGAACTGAAGGACAAGGCCAATGATGATCTAAAATGAGGGGACTTCAATTTGATTCTCTCATTACTAAACAACTATCCTGCCTACTTATACAATACCAAAGGGAAAATGGTTAAAATGTTTGCAGTATTCTTAACAGGTAAAGCTATGTACTTCTGAGAGAGCTTGATCCTTAGCATGCAACCATCTTCTTATAGCTTGTAAGTTTGCCATCTTATTTGTTCAAAATGAAATATTAATCACTGGATATTTGCCAAGCTTGTTAATTTTTCATATTTTTCAGGTGGAATGGCTTTCCAGTTCCCAGGAATGAGGCTAGAATATTTTTTTTCTTTAAATAGGTCTAGTACTCTTGAGTTCTAGAGTACAAATCTGATACTTGGTTATAGGATGAGTTATTTGCATGTCATCACCCCTCCTGCCCTCTGGTAGTATTTTGCACAGGTTTGAAACAATAAGTGAATTATCAGACTTTTTAACATTTTAACAAATACATTTAGTTAAGTGTGCATCCATGTGGGACACTACTTACTTCAGAGATGGAGGACTTTCTCAGCAACTGTGTTTCTGTGCAGTTTGCAAATGCAAATAATAGTGAGATTTCATCAGTATGAAAATAAGCTGAGGAGTGCTATTAAGCACACAGATAATTCCATGTCAAATGTCATGACTCCTACCAGATTTTTTTTATAAATTGGTTTTCATGAATGGTCTTGAGAAGCATCTGAGTAAAAAGTAAACTGAAATGTAAACAAGAAGTGGCCTCATGCTGGACAGCAAGAATTGAAGCACAAAGGGATAATTAGAGCATCCTCCATCATTTTGACTGAGTCATGCTGATGTTTCTGGGGGAAGAGCAGCCACCAGAATAACACAGCTGACTGAATTAAGGCTATACAAACTCTGAAGTGGTTCTCTCCATACAGTAATGACCTTGAAACATATTTTTTGATGTAAAAGGTAAGCATTTTTTATGTAGCTAGTGATGTCTCTATCAAAGCATGTGCTGAGGAGATCCATATCTGAAAGCGTGTGGAATAATTTGCTGTTAATACACATTTTCAGCTGCTTTGCCCCTGTAACCTCAGTTGTTTTTTTCTGTTTTCTGTGTATGTATGTGTTTGCGTTTAAAAAGCATGTCTGAGAATGTTCTGTTATTCTCCAAGTGCTTCAAGTCAAGGAGCTGTGAATGTTTTTATAGGATGGTTCATGTATTAGCTGTACTTCAAGTGGTGTAGTCTGTGCATTTCACTTCTATCTTTATATACAGCTTTTCTGCTTTATCAGCAATTGCTCAGAAGGACAATAAATATTTCAGGAGTATTTTGTGCCTCTTAATGCTGTTCAACAGTTGGAAAGGACCCATTGCTATCAGATAATAGCTGTCTTATTTAGAAACTTCTTTGTTATGCACTGGAGATCCATAGATGGCATTATGAGAATCTGTGCCATAGCTGGTATTTTTCCCACAGACACTGAAGATTTCAGGTAATGAGCAAAGAGTGCATTTCTTAACTTGTCTAAATAAGTTATATGCATCAGTGCTTAACAGGAGCATTTTCATCATCACAAAAATCTGGCTCTGGGAAGGAAATGTACTCTTCATTCCCGAAGGTAAGCTGCTGTTTGAATGGCAGACTTAAAGGCAAATGCTGCCTCATTGTTGAAAATGCTTTGTTGGATCAAACTGAGTGCTGCCTCTCTTGTAAGCCTGGAAAAATTAAAATATCGTTGACTTTGTATTCAAATCAGAGCTGCTGATAACAGGGCCCACAGCAGCATGGAAATGTCCTTTGCTTTTTAAAAGAGAAACCATAACCAGAAAGCTCTGTTACAGGCCCTTGTTACAGCTTCAGGGCATAGATAATAAGCTGGGACGGAGAAAAATTTTCCCTTCCAGGCAAATGACAATTATGTTTTGAAAACACCTGAAGAAGATGAGAAATGTGGTCAGACTTAGCTCTGGCAATTGCTCTGTTCTAAGACTCATGCACAGAAACTAACCCCAGATGGTGTATTACGTAGGCTTCAGGCTTTGTTTTATTTTAAACTTTTGATGTTTTGAATGTGTTAGTATGTCTGCTTCTCCCTTACTCATTTGTTACTGTTGAAGGATGATATTTTACCTTTAAAATTATATATTCCCTAGGAGGTAGGCTATCCCTTGAATCTGGATGCCAATTTATGTCACCTTGACATTCAATAAGAGCTTTAAAATGAATTTGAGATAGGACTCAAATTTGGAAAAGGCAAGGGTTACTGAGGGTGCAAATAGAAACCTCGTCTGAAATATCTTTTTTTTTTTTTCTTGATGGGCAGAAGCAGGGGGCAGCATCTTTTTCTCCTTAACTGGGAGTCTCTCTGGGAGAAGGAGCCCCAGGCAGTCTCTGGCAGCTGTGCTCTCTCCCTTGTTGATGAGGAAAGTTATGGTGAAGAAACCACAATTTCCTGATAACTCTGTTCAATGCATTTCTTGGAAGCAACTTATATCCAATTTCTCTTATTAGCCTTTTTCTTCTGCAAATTAATACTTTAAAAAATAATTTTCAAGCAGTAAACATGGAGATGTTTGTGCCTCTTCTTTTTTTTAATTCCTTGAGGTTCTCACTTTGAAAATGAAACTTGTTAGGTCATCTCTTCCATCTCCTGGCACGTTCAGGAGAGTCTCACAGAAGCAGTGATAGATTTTGTTCCAGTTTCCCTTGGAGAATGGACCTCAGATGCTGGTCTAATGAATCTGTGGCAGCTGCTTTGTGAGATGTACCATAAAAGTGCTTGGATTTATTTAATGCACTATGTGAAATCATGATTCATATTTAAAATAAAGATATTAATTTACTAGTATGAGCGATAACAATTTAAAAAGTAAAAAAAAAAATTCCAATCTACCCTCTCTAGGAACTGATTGTTGTGTCTTGTTAAGAGTTTCCAAGGCATGAATGGATGAATGGAGTTACTATTTTTGTTCAGTTTCCCTTAGAGATTCTGCAACACTTAACAATTTGTTTGTTTGCAGAGGTTTTAAGGTTTGTGTCTCTCTAATCCAGATAAGAAAAAACAAATCTAGTAGTCACGCTTATAGAAATTCTCTTATTACCTGTCTCAATTGGTAGCTTTTTTTTTTTTTTTTCCACTTTTCTGGAGTCAAAATACGTTTTCTACTAGGAAGGTAGATGTATTTTCACAAAAAAAGGATGTATTTTGCATGCTCTTAAAGGAACACATGGTGTCCTGTGTCAGAAGCTGTTCTAGAGGGTTATTTATGTACATCAGTTATGAACCTTATTTTTGTCTGAACCACTGGACCTTTGCCTTGTTGTATGAAAGAGTCTTTTAATGTCAGGTAACTTGGTGTGTGTCACAGGGACATCATGCACCCTATTTCTCTGTGATTTCCATGTCCATTAAGGCAAAATGTTTCCTGGATTGTTACCCATTTCTCCTGTTAGCTTCAGAGACAGTGGTTTTCTGTCAGTGTACTCTTGGTTGATTCATGCTTGTGCTGATGAATCCTCTGTTTTGTGTGGGGTCAGGAAATTATCATTTGTTACATCCTAATACATAGATCTGGACATCTGAACCTGTCTTAGAGTCATAAGCCTCAGGAGATAATTTGTTTGGTTTTAATCAGGCACATGCTCCTATTTTTTTAATGTTCGAGGTTATTTATCTTTGCAGAGGTACTAGGAAAGTGCCTTGTATTTGTGTGAATACTTACCTAAATTATTGAAATTATGATTTAGGCAACAGGGAAAGAGCAGGAAGGTTACTAGCTATTCGTTCATAGCACTTCATTCTTATTTTATCATGGTGCAGAGTGGCTTCAGAGTTTAGTGATGTTTGGGTAATGGTTGACACCCACAATGCTGCACCCTTGTCACCTTTGAGATATGAAACTCCAGCAAATAGCAACATTTGATCTTATCAGAGATACACAAACTCATAAGATGATACAATGCCAAGTGGTAGAAGTGGACAAAAGATGGCAGAAAAACCTGAGGAGTAGACTAGAAGCTCCTGATAGCTTATATTGTAAGAGACAGAAAAAAACAAGACCAAACCACTTTTAGCAGCTTGCAAACGAAGGGAATAATAACACTTCACTGGTTTTGTCAGATAACTCTTAGTGGGGATGAATTACAGCCTAACTAAACCTTACCCCCTACTGCTGCTTCTTTGTCCAAGACAAAAGAGATACTTTTTTCTTCCATAAAAACAAGTCCTGGAGTCTGATTTTTTCTTTATTATCTTTTTTTAAAGACATCAAAGAAGTACAGCTGTGAACTGATCTGATGTCAACATCTGCCCAGACAAATACTTGTTGCATGTGTAGAAGCTTAGCTTTTAATCTCTTGGCATTTTAATGCTATTTATTTGACTTGTTACAGTATTTCTGTAAGGATTCCCACCGTTATAGCCATCCATTGTGATTTTGGGGAAGTATTCTCAGATTCATTGCAGACTTTCTTAGATTTGAAAAATGTGTGGTTAGTTTGAATTTTTGTCCTACTGAACTTGTCAGTATTGTTCTAAGAAGTAATCTGATTATGATAAGCTAACTTCTTTTGAGTTCAGGGTTTGGTTTTCTTTTCCCCCTTGTAAAATTATTCAAGATATTAAGGACCAATTAGTTGTAAAAGATTGCTTAAAAGTAACTTTGTAGTCAAATCATGTATTTCCAACCAAACTATTAAAAAAAAAATCCTACATGAATACAATTTGCTTAGCCTTAGTCACAGGAGAACAGCACTACCTGTCTGTGATTTTTAGATGCAATTGTTATATAATTTTGCACTGTTTGTGTCACATAATGAACTGAAGCAATGCTGCAGGCAGCTAATGAGGTTAGCTGTGTCTTACAATATTTGCAGAATTCTTCTGCGTGTGTTATGGCATTTAAATATTGCTGTGCTGACTGCTACTGACATTGTTACTCTTAACAATAAAATCCAAATGGGTGGTGATTGCTATTTATTTGAAGTGGGGTTTACATAAATTTCTGTGAAGATTAATGTTTTTTATGAGGCCTTTTTCAACCTGAAAAATGTGATTTTTATGTTAATGTCTTTACTTTGATAGATGGAAAATGTATTTCCTTTTCCCGGACTACTGATCTTCCACTCCTAGTCTGTTCTCGGTATAGTTTGGACTATTTTTCCAGGGGCAGGATGTCAAGGGGACTTGTCACATCTTAGTGTTGTGGTCCTCTCCTAGTTCACCTTTTCCCTGTGTAGGGTGAGACTCATTTTCCAATTTATATGGCACTGCAGTTCTTTGGACTGAGAAGTAAACATGAAACAGGTTTGCTTGGATTGAAAAGATGCTTTTCTCCTGGTAGCTACCCATTTTCCTTTTAGCCAGAAGTCTCACCCACTGGCCAACATGTCATCTGAAGTTGCCCTTCACATTACTAGCACAGCCCACCTCCTGTGCTCACTCCAAATTTCCAGACTGATGGCAAGTCGTGCGTGCTGGCTCTTGGGTTAGGCCCAGTAACCCATTAAAAAGGGTTGCAAGACATCAATATTATGTGAAATAGAAGAAAAGTTATAGAAAAAATAGTGCATTTAAGGGTGATATGATACTCTTAATTTTGTAGTCATATAAACTGTATTACACTGAAGATGTGAAATTGTTACA
Source organism: Turnix velox (assembly GCA_013400935.1). Taxonomy (NCBI): domain Eukaryota; kingdom Metazoa; phylum Chordata; class Aves; order Charadriiformes; family Turnicidae; genus Turnix; species Turnix velox. The sequence goes on from VZTY01015009.1 coordinate 71,787, forward strand.
AGTCTTTGATTTGGCCAGAGCTGGGAAGGGATCTTGCACAGTGGCACAAAAAGCCACATTGTATTTGGATGCAAACTATGATATCTCATATCTTGAACAGAGAAAACTTGAAGTGATTAGGCAAGGCAGAACAAAACTAAAGAGTTTAAAGACAATTTCCCCCTTTGTCCTGGCAGGCAGCTTCCTGCTTTCAGGCTCTGTTTCAGTGAACTCGGTCCTCTCAAATAGCAGCAGGGTGATGGGAAGAAGCTCTTGGAGTTCAAGTTGCTGGCCCTGAGTTTCCTGCAGACTCCCACTTCTTTCTGCTGTGGGGAAGGACCAGCCAGTCTCCCTCTCTGCCCCTGTTCTATTGTAGCCTTGTAAGGGAACACACAGTAACTGTAAGTGGTGAAGTAAAAATGAAATACTGCCTCTCAAAGGAGGTTCCTTTCAATTCAAATAAAGATCAGAGAAAATGCTGCTTTTTGGTTTAAAACTACTTCCATTCTGCAGCAGTTAGTCTGGATTTTCTGTGGTAGGACTTCTCTTCAGGTTTGGATCAGATACTACAATCTCTGGGAAAAATCAGTTTCTTCTCATAACACAGTTTTGATTTCTGTTTTTCTGTGTTAAATTTGCCATTTTTGCCTGCTTGCAAGGATTAATGTGGGCTGTGGTCATTGTCTGGATATTAGCAATGACCAAGAGCTGATGAACCCAGCTCAGCAAGGAACTTCACTGAAGAATAGCCTCCAAAGTGGTTAACCTGTGCTACTTTTAAGATTATATTATAATTTGAAGCTTAGCATGTCTGTACACTGCAGGGCAGCACAGGTATAGCAGTACATGCTGGCTACTGAATCTCTGCATTATTTCATTGTTTCAGAAAACCAGCAGCCTTGACAATGCCACGTGTCTATTTAAGGCTCCCTTTTATGACATCTCTCCTTCTGCAAAAGCATTCTTCAAACCTAGTGCTGCCTCAGTGCCTGTCTGCCCCAATTTCAGTAGTTTTAACCTATGTGATTTTGAGGGAATGAAATATTGTGGATTCTAGTTTTCACATCTAGAGCCTGTTCTTTGTGTACTTGTGATGTGCCAAGTGAATGTGCCAATTCCAGAGTTTTTCTGGCCATGTCCTTGGCTTGTGTGTGTTGCAGGAGAGCAGAGGTTTTGTCAGAACTATCTCAAATAAGGAGTTTCCTTTTGGTTGTTTTATTATTTTGTTGTATATTGCACAAGGCTAACCCTTACCAAAACAAATTTTTACTTGACTTGAGAGATGGAATTGAATTTCTTCACTGTGAACTTCTGTGTCTAGCTGCTTTGTTACGTGTCTAACAAGGTGGTACCCCAAAGCATATAATAGACATCTTGAAATACTTTATAAATGACATCCAAGTTGAAATAATAGTGCTGTGTTTTGTTGAGGACTACTAAAAATCATTGCCATGGAATCATAGAATGGTTTGGGTTGGACAGGATCTTAAAGATAATCTAGTTTCAACCTCCCTGCCATAGGGAGGGGAGAGACATCTCCCACTAGACGAGCTAGCTCAGTGCCTCATCCAGTCTGGCCTTAAACACCTCTAGAGAGGGAGCATCCAAAGCCTCTCTGTGCACTCACCATACTGATTTATTTCATAGATGTAACTTTCTCTAAGTACTAATAACATGACTGAAGGATTTCTTCAATTGAGCTGAAAGTGGGAGTGCTGTAAAAGGGAGAGAGAGGAGTTCTGACACTGGTACTCATTATCAGTTCTGAATTTAACTATTGCTATGTGCTGGCCTCTGCTTGCCCTCACAGAGCTTTTCTCCTCTATTATATTGTAAGACAGTACCATACATAGTTTCTCATAAGATACTCATCACTGATCCCAAGTTTTACAATTTGTTGTATGCTAGGTGTTTTGACTACTTAAAGATTTTTATTGTTCCCAAATTGCCTACACTTTAAAATGAGGTGTAGGGTCGTAAGAATATTCGGGCACTTATCTAGATTTTGGATTGCAAAATCCAAAATCAATGATTTATCTCTTTTAACAAGCAGGAAAGAGAACATTATCTACAGAATTAATTGTATTCGAGGGCTCCAGGCAGCAGTGTGTGCATCTCTTGCTTTTATACTTAGGAAACTAAATTCAAAAGTGTATTAGGTTTGTTCAGTGGTGCACCTGGTTTATAGAGCTTTGTGGTGAGAATTATCTAAACAGATGTTTGATCATCAAGAAGTGAGTTTAGGCACAGGTTAACATAGAGCTTGGTTATTAAGTATTTAATTCTCACCAGTGGGCCATTTCAAGTTTTGTTTAAGGGTTAATTTATACATTGAAACAGGAAAACTTTGTAAGTGTTAGCAAGGAAAACCAGTAGGAAAAACCCCCCAGATTACTGTAGGTAATAAATCGAAATTCTTTTGAGTAGCTTCTTGTACTTGGTATTGAATACAGCTCCTCTGGAACTGCTGGTGGAGGCATTATTAGGCCTGTCTCCAATTCGTTTACAAAACATGTCTGCATTGTTGTGAGAAAATCTGAAGCTGCAGTGGTGGCCCTGAAAGCCCACAGACACTGACAAAGGGCAGCTCAGGCCATTTCAGAGCAGGGCCTCTGTTTGCATCCTGGCCCTGACTTCTGTGCAACATCATGTTCAGGAGAGAAGTGCCTCACAAATCAGTAACTGAACTAAAATCCAACTGGTTCACTCGGATGTCTTTTATTTATGACAGCCCCTGCACTCGGTGCTACCCTGGAAGCTTGTTATTTTCAACAGAGTCACAGGATGTACAACAATGTGTCTTTGGGGCATTTACGCTCTCTCTGTGTTTTTATTGCAAGGCCAGGCAGCGGTATCATGCTAATAGGGTGCATGCAGCTCCATCGTCCCTGAATCATCAAGGTCCCATGGCTCACTAGATCTTTATGGCATTTTATATGAGGCTTAGTCAGTGACATTGTTCCCTGGTGGCAGAAGCGGAGCGAGACAGATGGCAAAAGCCATTCTTTCATCAGAAAAGCTGAGGTAGAGACAGGAAAATGGAAAGAGAAAGTGGCAATATAAATGTGTACGATGGGGGGAACCAGGAAGGACAGAAAGTGATAGTATGTAGAGGTTAAATATACATAAACCAGTTATATCAGGAAGGAGTGGAGTTCGATTTCTCAGTTAATGGACCCCATTGATTTCAGAAGATCTGTGTTGCAAATAATTAGCACAACTGCAACCCCCTCAGATGGTGCTTCATTGTCCTGCAGTGTGCCATGGATGCGAAGGACCTTGCAGTCAAAAAGTCTCCAGTTGAAATGGGGGATGCAGTACTTGCCTTGTTTCCCCCTCTCTCCTACCCTGCTGCCTCATTCACCTTATTGCAGTCTGTTTTCTTCTACATCACTCCCTATTGTGTTTTCATCTGAAATTAATTTTTTTCATAAAATAATCCAGGAACAGAGAAGTTATATGTATATACATATATGTAAGGAAAAAAAACCCCAGCGATTCCCTAATATCTCCATCACAAGTCTTGTCATAATCTTCTTAATTTATGTGCAAGTAATTTTCAGGGGGGCTATTGGAAAGTCTGTGCTGAGGTTCAGTTTGTTCTAACAATCAGCTGCACAATTGTACTGTATTCTCTTTCTCAGTACAGGTAAAATTTGGCATTTTTATTTCACTTCAACTTCTTCTTTACCATCCAGGGTCTGCCAACTTGCAGACTGATTAGGGCTAATTCTTTGTAATATAAACCTGCAAGTTTGTGAGGAAGGAGACAGTATAAAAATGATGCATTTCTTTACCTGTGTATGAACACAGACAAGCTATTTGGTTCAAACAATTTTTTATGATGTTAAAAGTCTGTCTTCTGTTAGAACAGCAAAATAGTGGAAAAGTATGCAAGAGTCTGGAAACAGTGCACTGCACTACAAAGTCTGGGTCCATCCCAGCTATGAACTTTGTCTACAAAGTTGTCCATATACATGATTAAAAAATGTCTCAATTCTTACCAAGTCTAATTTTATTAGGTCTGATGGGCCTTTATGAACCCTTTTACTTCTCTCCTGATTTCTTTAAAGCTGTATTTTTATGGAAGATCTCTATCTTACTCTTTCAGCCTGCCCTTCCACGAACTGCATTAAAACAAGTCAAGCTTTTCCAGCACATGTGGCTTTCTGCAACTCAGCTATGCTCCCTGTAATGGTGATTGCTTTACCAGATCAGTTTTCTTGGAAAGACTTCCAAACACTGATCTAATAAACCTGATATGTTAAAATACTTAAGCATTCAACAAGTGTTTGGCAAGACAGGAGGATGTTCTTGGAGTTAATATCTAAAGAATATAGACACGTAGTGTCTTACTGTGCTTGCAGTGCTGTAACTCATTTTAAATTTTGCTGCCTTTAGATTTCCCCCACCCCCCCCTTGTCATGTAATTTTTCCCTGGTCTGTGATCTCAATTCCTGAGATGAAATGTGTGTTGGGCAGGTCAATGTTCAGAAGTAGCTTTCTCCAGCTCTTTGCTCTCATTGCTTTTTTGGCCACTCAAGCATTTCCTTGAAGTAGATGCTTAGCTGATTGACACTGTCATCACCTCATGGCTTTATCCAGACCTGGGGGATTTGGAGAGGCCAGTCAGAGGCTGGAATGGTTGTTCAGCAAACCTAAACCTTGTTCTTCCTTCTCCTTCTGAAACAGACGGATTGATTACAAAATAACAAATAGATAGAAAGGAGGTAATGGTCCCTGTGCAGGTATGAGGTTTATCAGAGTTGGGTTGATGGTTGGACTTGATGATCTGAAAGGCCCTTCCAACCTAGGTTATTATGATTGTTATGATCTTAACAAAGAATGAAGTAGTTTCATAGAGAGAATTTTTCTAGGATTGCATTGGGACCAAAGGAATACCTAGGGTTTCTATGTGGTTTTCTTCCCCTTTTTTTTTGTGTGTGTGTGTACATGCACATTTTAATATTGGTATGTATTATAAAAATTAAAAAAATCCCTTGAAAAAAGGAAATGAAGTTTTCCTGTCCCTGCTATGTTGGCTGAGAAGTTGGCTCATTGCTTTAGAAAGCCCAAAATGTTCCTGGTTTTGCCTACATCTACTTTTCTTTCTTTCATTACGGAACATCTGGCTTCTTTTAGCTCTGGTCCTGTATTTGTCAAAGAGGGAGGGTCAGTCACGATGAACCAAATTAGCAGAGGATGAAGCTGTTTCTCTTGCAAGGCTGGTTCTTGCTTATTGCTTTGTTCTGTCAAGAGTCCTTGCTTTGGTCGTGAGTTCTTTTGTCCTGCTGCTCTGCTGCCTCTGATGTCTAATAAGGATTTAAATTTTTTTTTAAACTGCTGTAACTTCAGGTGGCTCTAATTATTTACTGTGGCACTACTGTTCTCTCTCATTGCCAACATGGAACAATAAAAGATCATCCCTGCCCTGAAAGCCTCACGGTGTAAGTGGAGGACAAGAAACAACAAGCAGATGTAGAAAGCAGGACTGGAAAACCCAATACAATGGAGAGGTGACTGTGAATTTTGGGTTAGGCAATGTTTACAGCATAGCAGATAGGTACCAAGGCATTGTTGAGGAGTTCTTCATACCAGTTCTTCAAACTGCTTGAGCAGGCTTCTGTAGGTCTTTATTTGTATGCAATCCATATCCAGGGGAGGGAGCTGGATCAAACATCTAATATCAATAGTAGTAAGACCACAGGAATCTTGTATATAACGTTAACTAGTGCAAGTAAGGAGAAAGGGGAAAATGTTCTCTGGATCTGCTGAGCCCAGGAGAGGAGAGGGGTCTTCTGTGAGAAGCAATGTGCTGTGTGAGGGTGGGTATGGGAAGAATAAGTGGTGCATCAAATCCACTCTTGTTTTAAGGTCACCCCATAAATTACATCTATTTATGCTGTTTGCATAAATCAAAGCAAGTGTTGTGCTATAAGCAGGTTTTGGCAGCAGAGTGAAATATGGTAGCTGAATAAAACTTTTAATTTGGTGTATATTGGTGTGGTCCTTAATTATATAAGGACCAAAAATTAATATTATATTTTTAGCTGGATGACGGCATCCTGTTTAATAATGTTCTATTTGAGAAATTATCTAGAACCTTTTTTCCAGTGTCTTTGGGATTATGCGGTGTACTCAATTTTCACTTATGATTTTTAGGATAATAGATCAGACTGAAGTTTATGGTTTTGAAAACACCATTGATTTGGATTGCTTAAAGATGTTTGTTCTTGTTATCCAGTGTTCATAAGTGTTTACATTCTGCTGGTAATACATATCCAATTTAAAACTTCATAAAAAGATCAGGTGCTTTTATTTCTGCCCAGAAAATTAGACAAGATTGTGGAAATAAAAGGCCAGGCAAATAATTATTAATGTTAAAAATAGAAAGGATGAGACTAGCTACATAAAAATAATTAAGTCCTGCCTTCAGAGAATACTGTTTATCCTCACTTAAGAAGAGTAGTGACCTGTGTTTCTCATGACTGTAGCAATTAGTGTTTTTCTACAGAGCTTTAGTTCTGAAATGTTTTCTGCTGAATTACAAAAAAAAAGGTGTAAGTGGAATATTACAGAATGCAAAACCAAGGTGGATTTAAATTAACATGGAATTTTCACCATCAGTTAGTTCTTCCTATCAGTAAGTGAAGATTGTTTAAGAAAATATTTTCCTTCTTACCCTCCACTCCTGAAGATATTAAGTAGCATTGACAGCTCAGACACTTGGTGGAGAAAAGAACCTGGATGATTAATCTGTTTAGTTCTCTGACTGACATTTACACAGCTAATTATGTAGTGATGATGCTTCTTTAATAGATCTGAATATTAATGGAAGATTTGGTTAAAGTTGAAAGTTGTTTGTTTAGGAATACCACTGGAGAAATAAGAATGCTTCATCAACTTCTGATTTTTATCACAGGTTTTATGACATACCGTGGTACTTGAGTGCTTTTATGACTTTTTAAAAAAAACATTCCTTCAATATTTGACATTGTGGGCTTTGAGGAATCCTGACTGGCAGTTGATTAGCCTTTTGCTCAAGTCATTATCTTCTTCAGTGAAATTAGTTGGCTAGAAAATTGCATTGTAATTCATCAAGTGGAGAGTAATGTTTTGAAAGCTCTTGAGAGTTTGATCCTTTTTATTTAGTATACAATATGAGTTATTTCCTAGCATGCTCTTCTAAAATGTACTATTCATCATATTGCAGCACTTGGTATTAAATGATTGTATTTGTTTTCATTTCAGTCTTTCATTGGAGCTGGGTGATACCTTTGTTTAAAGTAGCTCATGAGTAATATTGAAGGATGTGTGTGCAAGATTTTGGCCTTGAATCAGAAAAGCAGTGAAATGCTCGTTTAAAAACTAACCCAAATATGTGGGAAACTCAGTAATATTTAATACAGTGCTAGGAGTCGTATACTTCTCATTCAGCAGGAAAACTTTCTGCAAAACATTCATAAATAATGCACATATGTTATGATAAGGTGATGAAAATGTGTTTGCAAAAAGACCACCAGTTTTGTCAGGTCTGCAGCATACTGGGAAGGAAAAGACAATATTTTTGGGATTAAAACTCCTCATTACCCAAGAGGAAATGACGGTGCCTGAAACACTTCTCATTGGGTGCTTGTAGGGAGAGTATGGTAGAGGTCAACTGCTAGAACCAGTTAGGAAGAATTTCCCTGCCTTGGCTTCAGGGAGCTGTCTTGTCTCTGAGATGCTTTTTCCTACCAGAACTTCTGACATGAAATAAGATAGGAGAAGCAGCAAGGAGATGATAGGAATGATGCTTTTCTAACCAGTTCCCTTGCAGACACCTGAAATGTCATATGCGGATTGTATGGGGCTGGTGTCTGGAGATAGTCCTGCATTAAGTGAGGGTCCAGATTATAGGACCTCCAGATGTTTCTTCTCTCTGATATTGCTGATTGCTGACTGGTGAATTTCAGTATCCTTCTCTTGCTCTTGAGCTGTGAAATAAAACTAGTTTTCTGCAGCTTTGTGCCATGCAGTGCAGATTGTTCTCCCTTTGAGTAATTCCCCTTCGATCTCCAGCCATAGCTTAGAATCCTGTTAGGTACAAAGAGATTATTTTTGTCACACTGAGAGTCACCGACTTAACTTCAGACTGTGATACATCTAACAAGGTACTTTTCTTTGTGGTGCTTGCTTGTTTTCATAGAATCATAGAAAGGTTTGGGTTGAGGGGACCTTAAAGGTCATCTAGTTCCAACCCCTCTGCTATGGGTAGTTACACCTCCCACTAGACCTCATCCAGCCTGGCCTTAAACACTTCCAGAGAGGGGGCATCCACTATCTCTCTGAGCAACCTGTTCCAGGGTCTCACCTCCTTCACAGTTATTATATCCAGCCTAAATCTCCCCTCTTCCAATTTGCATCCATTACTCCTAGTCCTTCCATCACATATCCTATTAAAAAGTCTTACCCCAACCTTTCTGTAGCCCCCTTTGGGTATTGAGAAGCTACTATTTGAGGACCCCCCCACGATCCTTCTCTTCTTCCGGCTGAACAACCCCAACTCCTACATCCTGTCCTTATAAAGGAGGTACTCCAGTCCTCTCATCATCTTTGTGGCCCTCCTCTGGACCCATTTCAACAGTTCAATGTCCTTTGTGTGCTTCTTTTCATAGCATATGTATATTTAGATGTTTTAAAGGAGCACCTTGAAGTTGTAGTTTCTAGATGAATATACATTGAATGGAAGACTATGTATGTGTACCATATAAAATTAACTACTGTGCAGTGATTTTCCAGTAGAAGTTAAATCCTGACTTCCTACACAGAAGGCCTGAAAACATTTTATCATTGTGTTTTGTGTTTATCCTGTGAGATGAGTGTCTGTAAGAAAAGACAGACATCAGATGAAATAAGAACATTCTTTGTACATGATTTAACACCAGTTAACTCACTGGACATCCACTAAGCCCTTAATTAAAACGATGAGTTTGTATGTAGCTTTGTTCCAGTATTGACAGACATGTCTGCCCTAGATCATTTAATGAATCACCAGTGAAAATAATGGCAGCCTCTTGTAACTCCTGTCTCTATCTTCCCTGTGTTGCTTTCCTGTGCTAGAATAGCCTTGTTCTTTCTACATACCTTTCCATCTTCACTGCACCATTATCTATCACTGTTGTCCACTATCTGATAAATGAGTAGCAAGAATCATTTGGGCAGCAGCAGGTCGATCTAAATTGTATTTACTGTGAATGGTCTGAAAGAAGTGTTTCACAAAGTTTGAAAAGTCAGAATTTGATGTGTTTTGTATTGCATGTTTTATCTTTCCTGCTTTTGTTGTTATAATAATAAAAAAGAGGATTTTTTTAATTTCCCAATGTAAAAAAACTTAAATTCCTGGATCATTAATGAAACGTAGCTGCATTACAGTCTCAACAAAATATTTGTCAGAAGGAGCAATTAAAATTAATTAATGCCTCTGGCAAAAGACTAATTGTCCCCTGAAGGTATTGAGCACTGGACTGGAAGATGTTTTTCAAGAGCTTCCAGCAAAGAAAACGAAACAAATTTTTTTTTAAAGAAAGACTGCTTTGAAATTCGACCCGTATTATTACAGCTTACCTCTCAGTTTATTGATTACTTAATGTCTTAACAAAAGGAGCTCTGCAGGCTGGTCAGGAAACATTACCAGCTACAAGCTATCCCTCCTGACTGCCGTGCTCTAACCACACAATGAGGTATCATTCCTCCTGCATAAAATATGGGATGGAGAACTTGGTCCTGTCTCCCCCCCCCAGATGTTATGTTACTTGTCAGGAGTAATGTCACAGCCTTTAATTATCTACAGAAGTCATAGTAGCAGCCAGCCTAATGATGATGCTACTTTGCATATCTATAGTTGTTCTATCTGAGGAATGTAAAGTACTTTGCAAACATTGGTTAAGCAAGTGTAATCTTTCCATCACTACTACTAAGTGGCCCTACTGGAATAATCAGGCTGCTATTAAATGAAGTTTCTCTCCTCTCCATTCATATTTAACGTGCTGCAAAAATCATTAATGTGTTTACAACTCGCTTCTATTTCTTTTCTGTTCCTTTTACTTTGTGCTAGTTTTGGAAGGAGGAACTTAATCTTCAGAGAATGTTTATTCTCTAAATGTAAAACTGGGGAAAAAATATTATTTCATTCTAAGGTAATTTTATAAATAGTGTAACTATTTGTAAAACATCAGTCTCCAAAGTCAGGCTCTCTAAGGTCCTGTCTAACTGCGTGTTGCAGAGGAGATGGAGAATATGGAACTTTCTTGAATGATTATAGAGTTGCCAGAATGCCTTTTAGACAGAGGGAGAAATATAATTTTAAAGAACTGTTTGGCAGTAGTGGTAGGCTGGTGTGTATGGTTCTAAAGCGTCTTGGCAATATTGTGTAACTCTTCTGTCTAGGAAAAATATAAAAGTTGCAGACAGCTTTTATCTAACCTGACAGAGTGCAGTAAAATATCATACTCGCAGCTCAGGAGGTGCTATCTTTCTGAATGCTGCCAAAATGTATTGGTGTGCCACACCACAGTGCTGCTTTATTAAACTCTCTAAACGAGAAAGTGGGATGGGATTTACATGTTTCCTGTCTCATTACTCAGAAGTACCTCTGTTCTCTTTCTTAGGGAAAACCATGCCCTAACACTCTTTGAGGATACTCACTTTATGCTGTGAGACCTCGTATCACTCATTTGCATCAAAGGTGTGACAGAGCAGAACCAACAGAAGGGGTTTTGTCTTTGGCTTTGCTGATTTTTGTTGATGGGCATTTTGTAAACTTCAGTGTTGACAGGTCAAGAAGTCACCCGAAGGGCAAGGGATATCTTACAGCTACAAGGAGATGTGCTTCTCTCCAAGCAAAAAAACAGTGGTGATTCTTTCACAATATATTACTAATTTTTCCGTGGCAGACACTGGATTAAGATCATAATAGCAGGTTTGAAAAGACAAAAGGGCACAGGACATCGAGGTTGTAACTTCAGTTGTCACACTGATTTGTCCTGGGAGAATTTTCAGAATCTGCTCTTCAAGTATTTTTAGTGTTTTTGAGTCTTCTTAGTTGCATTAAAGGTATTTGCAAAGATCTTTCTGTTGAGTTCCCCTTCTTTAACGTGGCCATAGTACTTGACAAAGGCTATTTATTTTATTGCATGGCAGAAAAGTTGTACAAGGGAAAGTTTGTCTTCAATTTGAAATATTTCTTCAGCTTGGGAAGATTGACTAGAAGAATAACAAAAGCTCTGAGGCATAAGGAAGAGAAATCGCATTTCATGTTTTCTAATCTTACATGCATTAAATTGCTTTTACAATGATTTTTAAGCTATACTGTGTTAGGTCAGCGCTGTTTCTTGCCTCTTCTGGGGGATCTCTACATATGATCCTGAGTATAGTAACAGCTACACATCTTTTTTTTTTCCCCTGTAGCTTTCCTTTTCAGTATTATAAAAAAAAAGTTACATTTATGCTCTTGGGAGCTGTTAATGCTATTAAAGCACTATTTTAAGAGCAGATAACATTTATCATTTGCTTAACTGTCAATTTCTGTGCTAATGTTAAATAATCAAAAGTAAGAGCGAAAACACATTTGGTTATTTAACTATGAGGTTTGACTGTTTGTAGTCAAAAAGAAAGATTATCTAACTGCAGATGTGAGACATGGTAGCAACACATGTATTGGGGAAAAAATTTGTTTGTTGGGTAGAAAAGGGCTGTGTTTGACAGAAGCTTAATTGCTGTTTTCTCATACCTGTGCCAAGGACAAGCAGGCACTGCAGTTATCCTGGTGTTTTTGTGCATTTAGGAGAGGATGCTTGCAAAATCCTCAGTTTTAAGGAGACCTCTCGGGTATCCATATTTACCCTCTGCACTGTACAACGTGGCATCACATCCAATTTTGGGGCTTTTGAAAAATTGTGCCTTGTTTTTTCTGCCTTGTAAATGTTTCCACTTCACTTCCGAGCGTGCTGTGTATTGATGTGTAGCGAAGCGGCGTCTAAACCAGCGCCACTAAACGAAGCGCAAGAATTGGGGGAAAACAGTAAGAACAACAATCACACCTCCTGCAGCAGAAGTTGGGAGCAGAGCCATGAATACCTAATTGCCTGAAGTGATAACTCAGCTCTGTACAGAGATTGTTTTATAGTGTATTTGAGCAGTGTTTTGGTTTTAACCCTTTCACAAAACCCCAGATGAGGATATGTTCAGAAAGTGCTGCTGAAGGGTATGCTGCTTCTCATGGTGACATGGGGCAACTTTTCATCCCAGTTGATGGTCCTCACTTATTGCTAGAAATGGCTTTCCCTGTCTGCTGCATCACAGGAGCAGTTAATTTTTTCCTTTAGATTATTTTGTCAGAGTGTTAATGGAAGCAACAGTAGTGACCCTGATTTTTGCATATTCTGGCTTGTCCTACCATTAAAACTCTACAAATAATCATGTATATGAAATCTTACTTTTCCCTTTCCCCCTGCCATGCTCCCTCTAACTTGTGTTGCTGTTTTGTTGTTGTTTCTGAAGGGATCAATCCATGGGTAATATAATTTTACTGTTAAAGAAATACTTTATCATTTTAACTTTCAGCATGCCCTGAGACCATTAAGTGTGAAGTGGTTTAAAGAGGAAGGAAGAGACTTTTTTGGAGCTATTCTGCAATGATTTTTTAATTCCTCACAGGATTCTGGAGGTGACTGTGTGGAGTCCTATAGGCAAGCAGGCCCTGAATCACAAAGAGCCATTCCAATTCACAGATGATGCCAAATTTCAGACAAAATCCACTGTGCTGTTTCAAAAAAAAAAAACCAAAAAACTTTTTTTGAGAAGTGCTGCTGAAATGTGGCACTGTGCTTGCAGGGGAGAGTATACCTGTAGGAATTAAAACATAATTAGGCCAGGTTTCTCTAAAAACCCCTAATTATTATGTCCTCCTTCAAAACCTGCAGGTTTATGAATAATAGAAGCCAGAGATTGAATATGGCTATCTGAACTTCTTTTTTTTTTATTCTCTTCTTTTCTGGGTTATCTACTTAAAGTATCAGCAGGACATTATTAGTTTCACAACAATTAACTCTGTGCCATCTAAACAAAGTGATGATTCTGTTTAATGGAGCTGTTTTGTTGCTTTCAAGTAGGCTTGCAACACTGACTTGTCTCATATTTGATAGGGAATCTGCTGAACTTGAGAAAATGTCCAGACTGAAGGCTCAGTCAATATTCCCCCAATAAGTGCTAGAGGTGGAAGTTTAAGCCCTGATGTTCACTGAGTCATCTTGTCAGCCATGTCCATGATCAACATTGGATTTCATAAATGCTGTGACCACAGGAGTCCATGCATCGCTTACTCATTCCATGATGGGCAGATTATTGTAGACTAACCTGAGGCTCCTTGAAGCCCAAGATAATTTTGTCAGGGATTTCTTGTTAAACTGGAAACAAAATATGTGATAGTATCCATTTGTACTTGGGTTATGCCCTGTTTTACTTGAGTGATCTGCAGATTTTGGAACATTCTTATTCTGTTTTCCTTGTGCTGTCTCTCTCTTGCCTATTATTAATTCCCAACATGTTATTTAATCTAGTGGATATATGCAGATGTGTTTGATGGAGGGCTGCATGTTTCAAAACAAGTGGTTTTTTTCACATTAATGAAAACTGATGGGAGAATCCTCTCTTAAGGGGGTGAAATCCAGGGAGACCCAACCATTATAAATTTCACTGCCATTGTGTTCCTGGCCAGTACTTCAGATTCACTATAGCATGTGTGGGTTATACCTTGCTGACAAATCAAAATGGCTAATGTTGGAGGCATGGGATATCTCAGTGTAGAGTAAATGAAGGGTGACCAGAGACACAGAGCTTTCTGGAGATGTGGGAAGGGCAGGGGAGGTATTGGAAATATTCCACATTGCTTTACCCTCAGGTTTCCCTCTGTGTTTTTCTGTTTGGGTCTGTCTCCTTTGTGAAGTACATTAAAACCCCTAGTAAAACAGCTGTATAAAGGCTTTGGGAGTTGTTTTGCTGTGATAAAAACTCTTGCATTCAAATTATGTCTGGTCCATAAAACATTGCTCAATGAGTTTTCTATTAAAAAGAAATTCTTGCAATATCTGTATCTGTGCTGACAAGCACATAAGCATTAATGGAGAAGTAGCAGCATAGTAGTACTTGACAAAAAAAATCCTATTAATTAAAAATTAAAAAATCAAATTGAAAATGTAGTTCAATAAACTGCCTCTGTGAAGGTCATGAATGTCTCTCACCCTGTTATGACAGTGAGACCAGTAATGAACTGTATCCCATGGGTTTTTATACAATAATATTTTTTAAAATGGTTTTGTTGGGTTGTTTATGTCAATGTTTTCATCTGGCAAATAGATCTGTTCAGGCAAAACAACGCTTAAGCTCCAGGCGTGTGAATTAATTAAAATCATGTTGTGCAGCAGGTCAGTAGATCAGGAAGTTGGCCGTCTAATTACAAGAGGTAGTTACAAAAAACTTGTTCTCATTGAAAAGGAAGAGCAAAATTAAGAAAAATAATCAATACCTGAGGAAAGGATGTAAGAGCCCCAGTTCTCTGCTGAAAAGCTGTCATAAAGTCAGCCCTTTCTGTCTGGAATCACACTCTTGGGTGTTGGGAGATATGATACTTTAGACTACCCTTCATTAAGGATATTTGTGCTCATCCCTCTGCCCATGGTGCCTGCCCATGTGATGCGTACCTCAATGTGCAGATAACAAATAATCACCTGGCCTGCACAAATGGAAGTCTGACTGGAGTATTCACATCTGGTTTGTATTTGCTGTCAGCTTAGACCTTTCATCCTCCTTAATACTTGAGCTACACCTATTTCTTGTGGTTCCTGCTATCACCACAAGTACGTGCCGGGCCAAACTGAATAGGTGTCATCTTGGGGCTGTTTGAGTGAGCCTTTTGGGCCAATTATTGTTTAGCTTTTATTCTTCCATTTTAATAATTGAAAAAAATTTATTTTCAATAATATGTAGGTGTTGGGTGTTGCTTTTACCCTGGAGCATAAACATAATTATTAAAAATAATAACAATAACAAGATTTTTAGATGGTACAACAGCTTCTCAATGTTTTCTGTAGGTTTCCTTTGCTTCAGAAGGGTGGAAGAAAGAACTGTTTGAACCATGTTTTTGTTTTGTTGAGCAGGGAGTGGGACTGCAATAGGGTCAAGAACTAACCCATCTGAAATTATTTTCTGATTCTAAGAAAGGGTACATGCTGGAATTAAAAACATGAATGTATTGAGTTGGAAGGGACTTTCGAAGGCCATCTAGCCCAAGCCTCCTGGAGTAGGCAGGGACATCTTGCACTAGATCAGGTTGCTCAGAGCCTTGTCAAGTCTGACCTTGAATTTCTCCAGGGATGGGTCTTCCATCACCTCTCTGGACAGCCTGTTTCCATGTATTAATGTAATAAAATACATTAATGCTATTAGAATTAGTAAATCTAAAATGACATTTATTGAATAGTGACAGCTTTCCATAGGTCTGTGATGACCTTGTCTTTACAGTGTGATGCTCCTAATGCTGAACTGTGTAGTTATAACTGTGTCTTTGAGAGACTGCTTTATAAAATGCTTCACATTCAGATCTATATCTTTTGCTTATTCAGTTAGAACCAAGATATGTATTTAACAAGTATTTAGCTGTGTAGAAATTGCTGTATAATATTTTGAAGGCAGAGTGGATTGCTTTTCTCAGTTGTCTTCCCATCAGAAATTTCTATATCTATGACATTAGATTATTTGTGTGAGGTTCTCCATCATTCACTTACTCTTCATCCTTAACTCCACCACTCCAAGCAGGACCCATTAATCACTGCTTCTAAGACAAGGCTTGTCTGTTCTTGTACCCTAGGATGACTGCTTGATGTTGTTCTGCCATTGCTCTGTTGTTTGTTAGTGCTTGTTTACAACTAAAACCTTAAGGGATGAGTATCCTATTGTGCTGACTTTAGTGTGTAGCTGTTGCAGAGTTTGAATTTGATGTGAATTTTTCCTTTGATCTTTTGAACTTTGTTTCATACAGGTTGTTAGAGCTCAGTAACAAAACTGCCAGCCTCCTATAACGCAGGAATTTGGTTTACTTGGGTGTGAGATTGGGGGCTGTTTCCCTTTATTTGCAGGTGCACTAACTCAGGCATTGCTAAAAATTCTGAAAAAATTAAAATCTATCTTAACTAAAAACAATACTTAAAAGGTGCATTCATCTTGTTTATAGTTAGGGCCTAAATGTGCTTTTGAAGGAAAT
This sequence comes from Turnix velox, assembly GCA_013400935.1. Lineage (NCBI taxonomy): Eukaryota > Metazoa > Chordata > Aves > Charadriiformes > Turnicidae > Turnix > Turnix velox. Next base: position 88,063 of record VZTY01015009.1, read on the forward strand.
CCCCTGACTCTCCTTACTGCTTTAGTATTTACTATCTTTGAATATCTTGGAGCACATGAGCTGGATTTCTTTCCAATTAAATTAATGTGTTCCCAAAATGTATCGGAGAAATGACTTTGAGTTCATAGCAGAAAAGATCTAGCCCAAAATAAAAGCAAAAACCCCACCACCTAGATCAATCCCTCCCTAACACCAACACCTTCACTCCCTTCCCCCCCACACATGTAGAGTGTTTATATTACAGATTTTCAATCCTAGTTTCACTCCATGGGCTCTTATTGCTCCATTGTTTGCTATATTTTAATAGAAAAGTATAGATGAGGCCTATTTTACCCTTTGTGAAGAGCAATAAATAGCAGTTCACAATGTCTCTCAAATTCCTTGATAAATACACTGTAGTTTGTTCTCATAATGCAGTGTATTTGCAGACCTTTGAATAATATGGGAGTAGAGAGACAAAGCTATATTTAAAAGTATACTTTTTTGAGAATGTGTGCAGCAGTATAATGAGTTATCTTGAAATGTATTCTGCCTTTAACACCATTGGAAGAAACTGTTGGTTGGTTGGTTGGTTGTTGGGCTGCTTTTTAAAAAAATTAGATAAGGATTCAGTTGTAAGAAGTGCTCCTAGAATTTATACTGATTTGGAAGTAGAGTTTAGGCCCTGTGTCTAATACTTACATAGTCTTCATTGTCTCCAGACAGTGTTATGTGTCGTCTCACTTCATTGTTTGGCATATTAGAATGATTATTTCTTCCAAACAATATCAGTCAGTGTTTTAGGTATGAACCACATATGGTTAAAAAATCCAGTAAATTTAATGAGTCTGGCATAAAGGTTTGACAGCTTTTCAGAGTCAGATGAATTCTTTGGGTTTTTTTTCCTGTTTCTCTGCAAGCTTTTCAAAGTGGAACTTTCCATTTTTCCTTGTACAATGACGGAAATATACCTCATTTTCCCTCCCTTTCAATGAGAGCTGGAAAGGAGAACCTGGAGGCTTAAGTATAATACCAAATATCACAGGATATCTATTATTCAGTCATTCTACTTATGATGAGATGTTTTCTTTCAAAATGGTATTTTTATATATTTGGCATATGCACATCTGAATATGTGTACTGCAGCTTTTATGGGTGAATCTTGAGCTTCTTTTTTGTTTTAAAATCATGTTTCAGTGCTCTTCTATGATTCCATTAATACTGCTCAAGCTACAGAGAACTTGAGATGCTTTGGGTAAATTGTTCAGAATTAGCTCTTAAAAATTCAGTTAATACATTATGTATCTGTGGAACATTGCTATGGAATTGATGCTGTTTACTTGTTAATTACCACAAACTGCAGCTCCCAGCACTGGCACTGTGGCTTGTTTGTTACATGTGATGATCACTTCATAAATGTCAATAAAATCAAGACAAAAACCTCTAGTACAACTGGAAGTAACGACTTGGTATTTTCCTCATTAGTTTTGGCAGTGAAGTAGTCCTGCGAAGCAGTATGCAATAAAGCATCAGCCAACTGGGTCCCACACTGTGGCTATAATTACATATTTTTGCTTGCTAATCAGTAGAATTTTTCTGTGTACACTATTATACTTTAATGGTTCTGTTGCAACACCAAATTTACTACAATGTTCTCTTGAAGAAAATGGCACATAATCACTTTGTATTTACTACCAGAAGATATTAAACTAATTAATGCATAATGATGCTGCACAGATTAACCAGCTCTTCAGTTCTTCTCTTCCTTATCTCTCTTTTAGTAGTGTTTTAGGACAAACATGAAGCTTTTTGGGAGGGAATTGCCAGAATTATCAAACTGGTAAATATAACTATCTGAGTGGGATGTCTTGTTTCTTACTTGAGAATTATTAGATTGTAATTTTAAGCCCTGCTTAGTATCTTAATTTCCCTTCCCACAACTCTGAAGCATAAGGAGGGTTGCAGCCAGCTCAGATAAGTAAATAAGTTCATTAATTACAAGCTTAACTTTCTTGTAGGTTAAAAAAAGCTTGTGTGGGACTTGATTAAACAGGCTGTTTGGTTATGACCCTTGAGAGAGAGCTGGATGGTGAACTACTAAGAGTTCCCCCTGCAGCTTTTGGATTCCATGTCTTTAAAGATCACTTGCTATTATCAGGCTTTGTGTCCTCCTTTTTTTCTTTAATCTTTTTTTTTTTTGATACTATAATGCTGCATAAAACAACCAAGTACACTGGGCAATGTGGAAGGCATTTTTCATTTAACTCTTTCCATTACTTTGTTTTATCTTCTGACCTTAAATAAATAAACACTCTGGAATTTTTGTTCCTTTAATTTTTATTCATGGTTATGCAGTCAATTGAATTCTACTTTATGGTTATGAATATATTTGACAATCTTTGGTTCATATAATGCTTTTCTATTTACCTTGGAAACAGAACTTGACTGTCAGAGACAATCTGCTCAGGAGGGGAAATGGAAGGTAGGATCTGATGATGGCAGCTTCTCCCACCTTTACTCCATCTACAGATAATCATCTGTGAAGGTTTTGCTGATGCCTCTAATATTTTATAGATTTGTCAGATTTTGCAATGCAGTCTGACATATTGGTGAGAGTAAGTTGTTTTTGCTCTCTGACTTGCAGTCTGAGTCTGTGTCCAGAAATGGGACTGGTTTTATAGGGAAAATTGTACTTTGTATATATGATACTTTGTGCAGGCTGCTGGAAAACATGAGGTGTTTCAATATTGCTTAATGCTGTGTCCTAGATCTTTTTAGTTATCTTTTGGCAAGCGTTTGGTTTAGGTATCTTGCAGGTGTGATTTGTTCTAGCTTCTCAACCAAAGGAAAGAATATTTGAGACTTTCATTGCTTAATTAGTTCTCAGGCTTGTGTAAAAATAGTGTCTGAAGGAACTATGTTCATACATAATTTTTCAGTTAATCTACTGTTTACCTTTTTCTTCTATTGTATTTATCCTGTCTGAATACATTGCAGTGTGTTCAATTGGATTTACCTATTACAAGGCAACTTTTGTATAATTAATACTGTTAATTAATCTGGCTTGAAACAGCGTTCCAAATTGAGAGGATGTTTCTGTGATTACAGACTGAGAAGTATCTCAACCAAGTTTTCTCTATTCACTGATTCACAAGAAAAGTAAATTAGCACAAGTGAAAATGGTCCAAGAAATAAAAAAACCAGCTGCTACTCAGTAATTAATTCCTAGTATTCCTATAGCATTGTAAGCCTTACAGCAAGCAAGAGAATATCTCCTTGTTGATACTTCGTCTTACTCCTTTGTACATTCCAGCTGCTGCCCTACTTGAGAGTTCCTACAATCCCTATAAGTTTAAGTCCCTCTTGAAGTACGTGTCCAACTGGACATACTTTGTTTCTGTAACTAACTTTTCCCCTGCAACTTCCTTCATCTTCTCAGTCTGTCTCTGTCTGTCTGTCTGTTTATTTCATAGATAATCCGTTGCTCAAACCAGTGTAGTGATTCAGAGCTGTTGCATAGTAAAGCTGAATCTTAGAGAGGAAGGGAGGAGATGACTCTTGAGAACAAGCAAATTGCTTCTGAAAAGTGTTTAGTAGCCAATATTTCAAGTCTTAAGTCACAAAAGCTTTTTCCTGGCAGACCTGCTGGAGCTATTCACTTTGCATCATGTATCTCCTTCATCTGGTTCAGTGTCAGTATCTTCTCCCAGGTTTTCTCAAAAGCTTTAATGTATTCTTTTATTCTAGCAGTGGTGTATAGTGTTCTGTTGCTTGGTGTACCCTATAGCTAAACAGAAGCATCATGTTCTTCCATGTCTGCTTTAGTTTATATTTAGAAGTTGCATTTTGCTGCAGAAGTCTTCAGGCTTTGAATCCACAAAGGTCTATATGAAAATGCCTTTGCTTCCATGTTTTCTGTGAAGAGAGGATCTTGGATCGCACTGTCTTGTATTTCAGTGGGGAAGAAGTGGTTAAGTTTCAGTATTTTAAACATACCTTTTTTAGGAATGACATGTCATGAGTGTGTTGGGCTGTGGGGGATGTACCTCAGTTGTTTTCCAGTCATTTCACAATTACTACTTGATAGCCTGCTCTCTCTAAATCCTTGATCTGTGCCTGACATCTGCTAACTGATCATAGGGAATAAATATGTATAATCGCTGTGTGATGACCACTTAATAACTGTGCACATACCTATTCTGGCTTGATACAATTCATCTCCCATAACTAGCCTGTGCACTTAGTATCTTTTTAAACATTTTCAAGTAATGGAGTATGCCATTGTAGTCTGCTGTCTTTTCATGAAGAGCCCTAAAGTGCTGAAGCTTACAAAGAAAGAAAAATTGTTAGCAAAAACCCAAAGAAAAATAGTTATAAAATGACAAAAGAAGTGCTTTTTTATGTGTGTTTTAAATGGAGAGGGGGCAGGGGGGAACCACATACAAAAAACCTCCTTAAAAACTTTGAAGTATTTTTTTCTATTTTCATTTTCTTCTAGGTTTATAACAGGCTTTTACTCAGAATAACCTGCAGGATTTCTTTCTCTGCTAATTCTGCTGCCCACTTTACAGAGATAGTTGCATAAAATTGGTAGTTGGGAATCCAAATGCCTATATGAATCTGAGATCTCACAAAACTCTCATAAAAAACAGAAGGGAAAGGCATGTCAGGAGTAATATGGAAAAGACTCAGGCTTGTGAGCTTGGTCCTGAAGGGACAGAAGATTATTCTGTGGAAGATCTGGTAATTTCTGTCTCTGATCTTGGTGTTTTAAGCATTTGCCTCTGGCCATTGTGTGAAATAGGTTATTGAGGCAGATTGACAGTGCATCTTACCCATTTGTCCCTTTCTGTATTGTTTATCTCATTTGCACAAAGGAGCAAAATGTTAAGGTTTTTTTTTTTAAAAAGAAATTCTGATTTTCATTGCCCTTTCAGGAATGTTTTTTAGATACTTGTTTCTTTAATGTTTCTCAAAGTTTAACGTAATGTTTCCAAACAATGCAGGAAGGAAAGCAGGCTCCATAGCTCTGTGCATAGGATGGAGAGTGATATGAAGGTAGTAGAGTCATGAATAGCTTAAGGGCCATTGTTTCAGCAAGCTGTTTTTTTGGGGTTTTTTTAATAATTGGATATTTACTGTGAGTTTCTCCTGTGCTTGAGGGAGGAAGCACAAAGGTGCTAGTTAAAAAAAAAACAAAAGAAGTGAGAGACTGGAGGCAGCTGCAGTTTTGTCCATATAAAGGTGGGCATTGACTTTTCTGTGTGGAATTAGGCATGAGTGTTATGCAGAGCCTATATTGTGAAAGTGAGGAAAAATCTCTGACATCTTAAATGTTTATATCACTGAAGTTCAAGCTGCTGCAACCCCTGAAATACGAGGTTAAAATTTAACTAACAGAATTGTATTTGCATCCCTAAACTGAGTATAACTAACCCTTCCTATTTCCTGCCTCTTCAGAGGGACACAGCTGTAATTTTTTTCACTTGTTCTTAATCTATTCCATGCTCTTTTTTTAAGTGGACATAACATATGATCCATGAAGTTGCACTTCAGAGCTGTTTTCTTGATGAAGAATAAGACCTCAGTAGAGTAGGCATCCTAGCAATGAAATGAAATTAAGCCTTTTTGTCCTTCCACCCTCTGTGATATGCAGCTGGAAAAGAGGTCCTGGAACTTGCCCAGGAGGCTGAGAAAAGGATTATGGAGTCACCAAACTCATTTTTTCAGGGGTATACCTCACAGGAAGCACTTGCAGCTTCTTAACAGGAAGCCTCTTGGGAAGCTGGTGGTGGGACAGGTTGATGTAATCCTGAGAATGGCACAGAATAGCCTGAAATTTCACCAGAGTTCAGCTTGTCACTTCACTTCTCAGTAAAAAAACCACATGTATTTTATTCCCCCCCCTCTAGCTGCTGTGAGGTATTTATGACTTAGCTCATTTCCATCTGTAGGAAAGCGTGGCATGTCAGGTGTCTCAACACTAACACAATTAAAAGGAAATGAACGGTTCCCTCACACATGCCTTAATGTCAGCATTTTGGACTGGGGAAAAACTGGGGAAAAAACTGCTGGAGCATTTCCTAGTTCGTTTTTCCCTGCCAAAAGTGTGACATTCAGACAGGTTTATCAGACCCATGTTTCTTTGAATCCTTATGCTGCCTGAGTGGGCTGACAAAAGTGTGAATCCTATTGACATTATAACTCTCTCTACAAAATTGGACTGGAGCACTCAAAAACTAGGAGAGATGACGTCCTAAGTGTGAGATAAAACAAAAGCTTTCTTTATGGCATAGTCGTTTGTGGAAGTATTTTACCAGTTGTCATTGCTAACGTGACAAGAGAACTTTTTTCTTGGCTTTTCATATAATTTTAATGAATTTCTAATATCCCAAGATATTCGAGTGAAATACAAAGAAGCTGCCAAAATTTGCGAGTTTACTATTGTTTTATGGGTTTTCTTTTTCTCAAAGAGAGAATGGTTGTGTTCAATAAATATAAAACAATTAAAATTTTACAGGTCTGTGGGTAAGTGAGCTCTGCTTTGAATCATTGTTGACTGCTTTGTTTCCATATGTCTTTTTGCCAGTTGGATTATGTTGGATCATTCTGCTGCTTTTGTTACACTGGAATGTGAACAGCATCCAGATTAAGGGCAGTCTTCTCTTAAAACAACCGGGTTGGTTTTAGGATTTAATTTCCAGCAGTTTTCACTATAGCAGGCAATAACTGGTGGTTTTAATGCTAGATTTGAAGGATTTCAGCTGAACAATACTCTAAAATAGGGATTTCCTACTTCATGTATGACTTAACAATGGCATAAGTAAGCCTTATTGTAATGTGTAGGTTTGTTCCTTGTGGTTTGTACTGGGATAATGCTTTTATTGCATCTTATTATTACTTTTCATTAAGCTCACTCTGCAACATTGGCTAGTGATTGGAGCTGGGAGGACTTAGGATTTTCATTTTGGCTGCAATGAGGCCTCTTGTGCAGCCTCAAAATGTTGATTCCTAAGTAAAGATAGGCACTGTATGGAGAATGTGAATCTACCCACTACCTAATGAGTAGCTTAAGCACCAAGACTTTAAATTCACAGATTAGTTTTAATTTAACTCGAGTGTTGGCACTAAGAGTTTCTTAAAATAAGGATGGTTAAGGAACTATAAATTCAGATTGTCTGTCATGAATCGTGAACCTAATTCAGTGAAATAGCCATCTCAAAATGAATAGTTCATCTGTGCATTTGGTTTAAAATTGGACAATTTTAAGGATGAATCAGACCATGCTTTTAAAACTCCTTGAGATCTTGGCTAGAAAGTACTGTATAAATGCTAAGTATTTCAAATTAATTGTGTTGGAGGCCTATAAACCAGTGCATTGATTAAAAATCTTCAGTTCATTAAACTTCCTGATGGCAGAAGCCATCTCAGTAATATAAACTGCTGTTTCTAGCAGCGGTGGCCTACTGGCATCTGTGTTGTAATCTTTCTGAGATCCCCACCTTTGTTCATTAGAGCAGCAGCTGGTGTCTCTTGCTGGGCAGGATTTATTTCCCCTGAACATCAGTCTCAGAGGTGCAGTTGGAACTGTGTCAGCACTTATAGAATCATAGAATAGTTTGGGTTGGAAGAGACCTTAAAGATTTTCTAGTTCCAACCCCCCTGCCATAGGCAGGGACACCTCCCACCACACCAGGNTTTGCTGATTTTATTTACTCCTGGCCTTCGCCATGTGGAAGAACAGTCCTGCTTCATAGATAAATAACACGCAATTAACTTGCTTAAATAAATAAAACTCCTGAATTTCCTAGTGAAACTGAGAAATGAGAAGCTGGAAAATCACCAGAGCAGGAATTACTGTGAAAAAAACCCATATACAGATTCTTGAAATATAAAATGATAAATCTGCATATGTTTACATTGGAACTTCAGTTTATCCAGACTCGCACACAAGGTCACAAAAGAAGTTTGAGCCTTATTATTCCTGGGGGAATTTGTATTTTTTAGCTATGGTGTTTGATTACCTTACCCTTTTTTATTACCATCTGCACTGCAAGACTAGTTTTGCTGAGGTTATTTATTCTTTTTTAAGCAGCATCCCATGGTACCCTTAATTTTGCGTTTCCCATGCTTTTGCTTCATTTGCAATTTGAAGAGATTTTTCCATAAAAAATAGATTTATTCTATACTGTACATCAGTAAATTAGTTTTTCCCATATAACTTTAACCCTGTAGTTTTGAGGAATAAATACAGTTCCTTTGCAATAAATAGAATAAGAAAGATTTTAACCTTTTAGCATCATTTAGTGGGCAGTAAGAAAGATAACGTCAGACTTCCATGTTTTATCACATTTTTTAGTAAACTGTGACTTTGCCTAGGAGTTACTTTGATACTTTATTTTGTCTAGATGTTTTCTAGCAATTATTTTCAGGTGATTCCTTTGTGCAACTGATACCATTGGCTACAATAGCTTTGGAAAGTTTTTTTTCCTCATTAGTGAGTTTGACTGAATTGTTGAGAGAACAAAGTGCTGTCCCTAGTGGCTCCTAAAACTTGTGGATGTAGATTGCTAATGTTATTTTTAATGAAAAAATGTTGGAGTAGTATTTCTCATTGCTTTAAACATGTATGAATGTCTGAACCACAGAGCTAATTCTCAATCTATTAGAGCTCTTCTTCAACCCTCATGGTACAGTTCATGTTCTTCAGTCCTCAGAACCCAGAAAACGCCTTTCATGTGCTTGTCCATCCATGCCATGGTGAAGCAGGAAATACAGAAACCTCATTCATAGAATAATAGTTTGGATTGGAAGGGATATCAAAGTTCATCTGGTTCCAACCCCTTGGCATGGGCAGGTTGCTCAAAGCCCTGTCTAGCCTGGCTTTGAACACCTCCAGGGATAGGACATCTCCAGCCTCTCTGGACTACGTGTGCCAGTGTCTTACCACTCTCATAGGACAGAATTTCTTTCTAACATGTAGTCTAAATCACCCTTCTTTCAGTAAAAAGCTGTCCCACCCTTGTTCCAGTTGCAGCACACTCCTGCTAAGGGTCTTTCTCCATCATTCTTGTAGGCCCTCTTCAGGTACTGGAAGAAGGCTATAAGGTCTACCCACAGCCTTTTCAAGGCTGAACTTGTAGGTCTACACAACAGTGCAGTGAGTAAGGGGATNTCCAGCCTCTCTGGACTACGTGTGCCAGTGTCTTACCACTCTCATAGGACAGAATTTCTTTCTAACATGTAGTCTAAATCACCCTTCTTTCAGTAAAAAGCTGTCCCACCCTTGTTCCAGTTGCAGCACACTCCTGCTAAGGGTCTTTCTCCATCATTCTTGTAGGCCCTCTTCAGGTACTGGAAGAAGGCTATAAGGTCTACCCACAGCCTTTTCAAGGCTGAACTTGTAGGTCTACACAACAGTGCAGTGAGTAAGGGGATTACATTTCAAAAGACAAGCTGACTCACCTGTCTTTGCAGCCGTCTGAAAGCAGAAGCATCGTGTGCTTTTTCAAAGTGTTTCCTTATACTTCAGAGCAGATTGTGGAAATCATTAGGCAGCCTGCTTGTTGGGAGAGGATGCAGGGGAAGAAAGATCATCCTGTGCATATTTGCTACCTCACAGGTGGCCCTATGCAGGACGTTTAGTATTTCTTGTAAGTGATGGTTGATAGTTTTGACTGTAGGATTTTTCCACATCTTTGCTGTAGCTGTGAAAAGAGATGTAACTTCATACAAAAGACCCAAACTAAATACATGTGATTTCCATAAACCTGGACAGGGAGGCAACCTGCAGGAAAAAAGGCAAACTGTGAAGCAGAGTGATAGCTTCAAAGTAAAATGCTGGTTCTTATTCATTGTAAAGGCAGCAATAATTCATAGTTCATTATCCCTGTCACGTGGCACAAGTCAAATTTGACCACAAGTACCTGGGCTTTTCAGACAGATGCACAAAGAAATTCCAGGGATGGAAAACAGTGGGATATGGTTTATCATTCAAGTCTGTTTTGAAAATGCAGATGAGCATCTAGATATCAAACTGATGATAAAGTATCTGAAACCAAAGTACCAACTATTTTTCACTTTGCTGTAAAGGTAATTAGGCAGTATGCCATTATTATCATGCAAATCTCTTGCTTCTTACTGCACAACAACAATATCTCTTTGGGCATCATTTTTCACCTCATGAGGTTGTTGCCTTTATTTCCATAAAGTTTCCATGTTAACAGTGCTTTCTTCTCTGTACTCTTACATTGCTAGTCAGTGCACACTCCCAGGAAACAAAATATCTCACGGAAATGTTTTGTGCATGCCCTTTCCATGTTTTTTTGAATGAATACAGCTGAGGCATGTTTCAGCAGAGACGGAAGTATCACATTTAGATTTGCTAATCTACTCTACCTTTGCCAAGTTTTTTTTCTTTACTTCATGCAAGGGCTCATATTCTGCAAGATATTTAGAATCACTGCTTGGGTTTTTGCTGTAAGAATTATCCAGCATGTTCTATAGATTGTATATATAATTGGAAAACCAGAATATTTCTGGCATGACTTAGTGAGTAGCCATAGAAAATGGGTACACAGGTCAGATGCCATTTCTGCTCAAGTGTTTAAGAAAGAATGGTAGAAAAAAGAGGTTTTCAGAAATGCCTTTGGTGGTTTGGATTTTGGATTTTTGGAGGGTTTTTTGCTAGTGGCTATCCTCCCTCTCCATTCTTCTGTGCCATCAGTCACAGCGCTGTGAAATGCTAATGTCTGCATTTCCATCTATGCCTGTCTGGAGCATTCAATCATTTTCTGTTATGACACCTTGATAAGAGAAGTGTGCATATCTACTTGTTTGGTTTTGGCAGGTGTCTTCCTTTTTCCTCATCATTTGTCAACAATCGTTATCATGGGATTGATTTTACTCCATCAAAAATTTAATTTCTTTCCAATTATGTTTCCATCTACCTGGAGGCTGCTTTGATTGTAAAGAGTGGACATGGAGCTGTGTGGAACCAGCTTCAGGAAACTAGTGATAGACCATCTGTATGGTAGCTGTATGTGCATCATGAGCACTCCTCTACTGTCGTGAGATGGTTTATAGATGGGGAGCTGGGAATGCCTATGTGTTGGCTGTCACAGCTGATGTGGCACATGATATGTTAACATAATGGGTAGGTTAATCCATTGCAGATTTAGAAGTGGTGAGTCTGTGCTTCCATTTCCCTGCCAGAGGCAGTGAGGTCTTTTTGCAGGTTCTGTTGTTAGGCTTGTGCTCAAGTCGGTGGAGTTTGGGGGGAAAAGAAGTTGATTTATCCAGCTGGGCTTAGTTGAGAGGACTGCTGAACAAATTATTGCACAGACAGTTCTCAAGGGACAGTGCTTACTTGTTAGGGATCGTAGGTGTGGGAATGATTGATGCACTGCTGAGGGAATAATTGCATGGACTCTAGCCTTTGTTCAGTACTCCTGAGGTGAAAGAGTTCTTCCTCTGTAAAAAAATGTGCAGAAAGTGCTAGTCCTAAACATTGGTACTGTTTTTATGTTAATGTCTCAGGATACATTAATGTTGGTAAAGACTGTGGTAGTGGTGCTTACAAAAATATATTTGAGGTTTCAGTGCATCCTAGTTTACTTATCCTGCTTGGTTTGGAAAAACATTTGGTAATTAAGTTAAAATAATTAAATGGGATATTAGGAGCAGAGGATAGATTTCAAGCATTCTTTTTTTCCCCTTGAGGTTATGAAATATTATTCTTCCATTAGCATCTTGGAGTCTGTTGAGCAGGGATTTTGGGTAAGTTAGAACCAAAAGTTCAGCTAAGGTAGAATAAGAAGACATGGTGTCTTGGTATAGGTGGTGCACAACTAGCTTGTGGCTGGCAGCTTGGCATCAGTGTTTTTTGCAATGTGAGAGTTCTGTAATTGAAAGTGCAACATAATTATATGTCCAATATAAAACATTTCAGAATTACTTTTTAATAGTAAGTGTCACTGTGTCCAGGATGAGTATGAAATAGTTTACTGTGTCACCTGAATAATAACTCTGGCATAGAACATTTCAAAAATGGCACTTGAGTGCATTAGTGGAAGACAGTGTCATTCGGATAAAGATGCTACCTGCCCCTCCACCTGGGGAGATGTGGCTTCAAGGAAGTACTTAACATCTTGCAACACTCTCTTAATGTAGAAAGACCAATTTCAGCTTCAAAGAAAATGTTGGACTGAGGGATTTAATAGAATAATAGAATGCATTGAGTTGGAAGGGCCCTTCAGAGTCCAACTCTCCTGCAGTGAGCAGGGACATCTTGCAATGGATCAGGATGCTGAGGGCTTCATCAAGCCTGGCCTTGAATGCCTCCAGCAGTGAGGCCTCTCTCACCTCTCTGGGCAAACTGTTCCAGTGTCTCACCACCCTCATGGCAAAGAACTTTTCTGGTTCCTTGGTTTCCCTGAATCCTGGTGGGCAGTAAGTGACTGGTGGGTGAGCTGGATGCCCAAGCCTTGTATTGCCCAGCTCTTGTTCTGTGAGCCTGTGGAAAGCTATGCAGGTTATGCTGTGAGCAGATTGCATGCATCTCTAGAAAAACCATTTCCACTTGGCTTTTCAAACCTCTTGTGGTTTAGTTGCTTCAAAGATGCTGTTGGGAATTGCTGAAGCTTTGAACTGGTTAAACCTGAAAGAAAATATTGAATGATAGGCATACAGTATTTGTTTAGCCTTTGTACTGGAGCTCATTTTACCTTTTTTGAATTGGTACTGTAGGTCATAGGATGATTATTTCTCACAGTTGAACTTCATCATTGCTGCTGACTCAGGGCCTTACAGGAGTTAATATGTTCACGCACACAACTTTTCCCTTATGTTTTTGTTTCCTTTTTCTGAATTTTTTTTGGCCATAATTACAGTAAATTATTTCTTTGATTGTGTGTTGAAAGGGCAGAAATGCTGTGCCAGCAGCCTTATTTTATTCTTTGCTGCTGCTACCATTCTTTTGCTGGCTCCCGAGGGTGAAAAGATCTATGCACTCTACTAATTTTCTTGCATACTTTGCTGCAGTTGCAACCTTTAGTAATTATTATTTAAGTAACACCAAAGTATTGCATGAATAATGCAAAAATTTAATAATGTAAAAAATAAAAAAAGGTCAAAACAAGGTATTTCTATATTTTTTCAAATCCATAAACGTTATGTCTTGGAATGTTTGTATAAGGTATTTATGGGATGATGACATTACATGGCCTGCATAATGGTACAAGTGTCAGAGGGCTGTAGTAAAAGAGTCCATCATTTAGCAGGGGATCAAATTTGTTTTCATAATTTGTAGTGAGAATGTCTTAGAACCTTAAAGAAGGCCCTTTGTTAATATGGAAAACTGAATTCTGCTTCACCTTTTCAGTTAGCAGAAGTTGACTAAATATTATTTTTTGGATAAACACGTTGAGTAACGCTGGCAGAAAAAGTGTTTGTATACATTTGGGCATCTACTTATGGATCAGCGGGTCTGTGCTGTGAATGTGAAAATGAGCAGTGAATGCTTGTGACGGTGTATTTATGTGAAGGCAACAGGAAGACTGGCTTTTAATAAATCAAAACCTTGTGTTTGCTTTTGCAGTGGATGGCTGTATACACAGAGCTGCTGGACCCTGCTTAGTGGCTGAATGTCGCAACCTGAGTGGCTGTGAGACCGGGCAGGCCAAGATCACCTGTGGATATGATCTACCAGCAAAATGTAAGTCAGCCCTTCCTCAGTGCTTCCATTTTACTTTGCTCATGCAAAGTATGCATGCTTTCATTTCCCTCTAATTCAACAAAGTATTTGTTTTAGCAGTGGGACTTTGAGCATGTTCTGCAATGTCTTCTCCTCAAAGCAATCCATGCTTTTCTAAATGATTGTTTTACCTGTGTTACCCTATGAAAGCCTAGATGTCTGTAAAATATGAAGTGCCTTTCATGTTGGTTTTATTTTTTGCAAGCTAAAACACATCCTTTCATGAGTGTAATAAAGGATTGGAAATGTTTTATGAAGTATGAACAAAATATACATTATCATCTTTAGGTTCCATGGAGACAGTTTTGGGAAATGTTGCATATTTCATACATATTCCTTGACTGTGAATCGTTTGGAGAGCTGAGGAGATCAAAGTTATGTGTTGTGTTTTCAGCTGCTATGTAGAGGCTGATTGGCAGTTACTGTGAAGGCATCTGCCACACTTCAGCTTTCAGCAGAGTGTAGTGCAGTGCTGGAATGTTTTTGCACATTAAATGTGGAATTGTCAAAATTCCCATCTTATTTAAAATAAGAAGACATTTATTTGACCTTGGTGTGTAGATTTTGAATTTGTATTGGAAAAAAACAAATCAATAGCATGTTGGTCATCTATTGTTGGTCTATTGTGTAAGACTAAAATGTATGAAATTGCTGCAAGTTAGGATCTTACAGAATAATGTATTAAGATACGGTGGTACAAATGCCAAGGAAGAGTTACAAACAGGATTTAACTAGACTGCAATATCTCTTTGTTTTATCCCAGTTTGCACTGGGAGCATGTCTCATTCAAATGTGTTTAGATTTACTCTCTTAATTAGCTCTACATTTTCTCATGTTAAATCAAATGCTAACTGCAGTAACAGGTATCTTTCTAGGTTCCTGTGGCCATTAATGCCTCAGGTAAAGAAGAAAATCATGTTCCCAGACTTGTGTTGGCACCTTCTGTGATGATGATGAAAGCTACCAATTATTTCCTTGGCAATGATAATTGCTTTATATGGGAAAAAACTTCACTATATTTTTATATATAGTTCTACCACATGTTTATGGTTCCTTACGAAAGGATGATTTGCCTGGAGGTCAAGGAACTTGCTGAGGAAGATTGAGTGTGGTAGTTATGCTGACTTTGGATTCAGCCAAAATATTTAGCAGTTTCCTATGAAATTGATAGGATTGTTTGATACATATTGTAACTTACTGCAGATTTTCAATGTTTAATTCTTCACCTTAAAAAACCCAAAAGTATCAGAAAAGTGGCTCACCCAAAGATACATTGCTCTTCCCACATATTTTAATGAGAGAAATGAGTTGCAAGGTACAAAAACAATAAGCATGGAACTGTGCTAGAAAGAATCCGATCTGAAGCATGGGCTCCCTTTTAAATTTTGTAGCTGATTAATCAGTCTTGCTTATGTTTGTTTTGTAGAATGGGATCATGCTTGAAGATTATAGGGAATATGAGGCTTGTCAGAGTGGGGCTGATGGTTGGACTAGATGATCTGAAAGGTCCCTTCCAACCAGGATGACTATGACTATGTAGGAGTAATAAGATTATGAGAGAACCCATTGTCACTTGCAATTGGAAATAAAACTTGTAACCAGACATGAAGCAAAGTCAATATTCTGCCTAATCAATATTTTTAGAAATTGAAATTCTATCAGACACGTGTAGGTCTATTTGATCATGTATCAACTTGAAAAGAGGAAAGGATGCATTAACTGACAAACACAGGAAGAGAAATGTACAGTTTACATGCAGTGGCTGAGAATTAGCTACTTGTGATTTCTTAGTTCTTTTTTGCCTCAAAATATTTGTGTGCTCACCAACTGTTGTTTTCCCCTACTTTTCCCTTAAGAAGGTTTTAGTTGTAGGCTCATTAAATTACTGTACCTTGTAAAACTTGTGGCTGAAAGTTACCAAACAATCAAGATGCTGTTTTCATATTTTAAGAAGCCCTAGACCCACTGGATGGATGTCACTTTGTCATAATGGTATTACGGTTCAGCTGTGGAAACTATTTTACATCTGATTTTCTGGTGAGAGCAGCAACGTGACTTCCCCATCCAGATGTGCAGTGATGCAGTTATGCATGTCAGCAATTTGTTGGAGGTTAGAGGTGAAGGCAGAACCACCAGCTTTCACAATGAGCTTGCTTTTCATTTAACTCTTTGTATATAGGAGGCCACATTAACAGTGTGAGTCTTGCTGTGATTATTTTGTTGGCTCTGCTCTTCTCATGATTGTAGTGGGATGAATAATGATAGTAAATGTGAAATGCATTTCCTAGCATGATGAATTGTTGATTTTTTTTTTCTTGTTATTTAACAGAATAGCAAAATGGTACAATTGCCTTTGCTACCCCTGGGATTTTCCCATCTCTAGCTGTTGATCCTGAAAATGCTTTGCTTGGAAGGAGTTTGCTGAAATCAGCAAAGCTTCCCTGGGCTGGAGTAGCCTGTGTGTGTGCTGTGTGGTGCAGGACTTGGACTTAAGCTGAGGACTCTGTGTTAAAGATGATTTAGGATTTAAAGATGATTCTTTAGTGTTCAGAGATCACTGCTTTGTTTTATAGACAACTTGGAGGAAGCTGGAATTAAATTTGGCATTTGAAGGGATGGTATGCTTTGTTAGAAAGCTGGTAGTTGGTAAATAAAAACTACTCTGGCAATTTCCTTTATCATCTATTGCATTTTTATTGAATGCTTTTCTGTATTTATTTAGGTTAAATAAGAAGAGGCCTGAGCAATGATTTCTTTGCCAAGGAAAAATGGAAAAATAATGTCTGACTGAAAAATGCAAATATTTAGGGTTTAAGCTAGCTTTCTATGATTTGTTCTTTTTGCATGTGAGTCAGAGATGAGTTTGTGAAATGCACAAGCAACAGTGAATGTTCAGGGAGAGTATACATAAAATGGCTCAATTTTTTCCTCATCCTTTTATCCTAATAGTGTCAACAGACCAAGATTAGCATGTCTATAGGGCAGAGCTGTTGCTTTATGAACTTATCAATATACATAGTTTTGAGCACTGAAACTGTATGAAAAAGGAAGCGAAATCAAATTGAGTTTTCTAATTGCCAGTTAATGTAATGTTCAGTACAGTTTTACAGAAGTCAGTGTAATCACCATCTGCCTTCTGTGCTTCAAAAGCCTACACAAAGCCCCCCCAAATGCCAAGTGAGTTATTTGCTGAATACATAATTTGGTTGATGTCATCTATGTTTTTCAGCAAACACCTTTGCAGGCTCCCGTGTTTTCATAGTGCTTTGGAGGGCTGAAAAAGGCAGTGCTTTTTGCTCTGAGATACTTTCCTTTAATGTTATCCGAGACCCATCATCAATTACTTGATTTCTGTTCTTTGTATTGTCGTTCCTTTAAAGAAAAGCTCATGCTAAATATTGTACAACTGGTTGTCAAATATTGAGCACTGCTCTGATACTGTCATGTTTTAAATAACAGATGAACAATATCTGTTTAAAGCTCTACAAATGCTTGTTTTCTTTCTTGTTTGATTAATAGTCTCAGTTGGCCCTACTGGCAGAAAATGGTCTGAATGTAAATTGTGTTTATGGCTGGAACCAAGGGTCCATAACAGCCTTGTGGCTTGTTATCTGCTTGCAGAGGTTTACCATAAAAAAAAGACCTTGTCAGAACGCATTAAAAAATACACTCCTGTTCTGCAAAGTATTTAATGGGCTTCAAACCAATTGAAGACATGGTGACAACATCCAACACAAGTAATTCGTACCCTGACCTTGACAGGAAAGGACCCCCAGACTAACTTTTTTCTATTGTTAATATGTCTAGTAATAATTTCTTTCTTTTCTTGAAAAATGTTTGATAATAAAACCCCTAAACCTGGGAAAATAAAATCTTATGGCCTCTAATGTGGGATAGAGCCAAACATTATTAAATTAGATCTGAAAGGTGGAGTTTCAGTGGAGGTACCTTGTAGGTAATGTGAGGCAGTTTCTAATATGTTGGTTTATGCTGGTAATAAAAACATAATATTTAGAGTAAATTTTTTTGTTAGCTTAATATTTGTAGTAGTTTAAGCAATGCCTGTTAGGAAATACCATAAAAGGCATAGTCTTCTCCTCCAAAATCCCTGTGTAGATCAGTCTGGAGTAATAACATGAATGTGCTCTCAAAGATAGTTCCTGCTGTGAAATAAGTAGTTAGGAGGAGTGCTAGTATTAAACACAGTGGGAGGAATTGGCCTTTAAATTTGTTTAATCAGATTAAAAAGTGGAGATTAAAAAGTAGAGATTAAGGGACGTGCTTCTGTTATACAGGCATAATTTTCTGCATTCAGAAAAAGAATATTTGGAGGGTATTATTTTAAAGTGAGGTTGCAAGTGTTGGGATTTTACATATTTGCTTGGAGGTCACTTACAGAGCTGCAATTAAAAGAATGATTATTCAGAAATAGAACCCTAAAACTCTGCCTCACTACTCCAAAATGAATCAATTGGAAAAATAGGGCATTGTGATCAAGGCTGTCATCTGACTTTCCAGGATTCCACAAAGATCTTTGCTTACTTTTAAACCTTGGTTGATTTAGAGATAAACAAATTCTGTTTCAAATAATTCTGTATTTTTGATAAGTGAGACTCAGAGATACTTTCTTCTGCATGGTTCTGATGTAGAGAAGAAAGTTAGATTTTCATGTCTGTTCAGTTCATCTCCCTATTCTTTCTGGAAAAAGGTTAGCCAAGGAATTGAAACAAATCTTGGAATTCCAAAGGTATACATTGAAAGTGACGATTGTGTGGTCAAGACAGAGGATTGCTTACAGAAGATGAACTTGGTTACTAGCTCCCTGTTGGTTAAAGTCCTTGATCTTCTCTCACAATAGCTTGTAAAGATTTAAGTGAGAACAGTTGTGCCACCAGATGCATAAATAGCGTGAATCATGATGAAATTTAAGTTGGAAAAGTCTGCTGATAAGCATAGGCTGACAGGAGCATTAATGTAATTGGAGTTTTTCATATTACAATAGCTTTCTATACTTTGGTCTTAGCTGATTTGGCATCACTTTATTGTCAGCATTGTGTGACATGTATTGGAAAAAATCATCTAGCTGGAAAAAGCTCCACTTAGGTATTTCCTGAAACACCACTGAGCTGCAGCTGCTGTTTGTCATCCCTTTTTTTTCATTCCTTAAATATTCATTGTTGCTTAAAAATTTAAAACTAAATTTAAAATGAAGTATAGGAAATGAACATTAAAGGTCCAAGACCCCTTGCTCCTGAGTGAGATTTTTGCTGGTTTAGATTTCTCTGGAAAGGGATTTTTTCTTATGGTTAATGGAACCACTTAGTACATATTTGTGTGTTTTTCTTCTGAATTATGTCTGGATTTCAAAAGTGTTTTTTACAAGCTCCATTTATGTGTTTTATAATCATTTTGAAAGTAATTGCAGTGATGTCTTTATTGTGTTTTAATTTGGTCTAATTGACTCCAGTCATCTTAATGACCTGCTGTATTCACCATTAGCAATAGCATACATTGCATGCACTGTAAATGTGTTGGAATGAGAATATTAATGATTACTTCTTTGATCCTAAGACCTGGTTAGTCTTTAGAAAGGATTTTATGCATTATTATAAATCTTTATAGTTTGTCATTCCATTATGTACAAGCCCCCACAAATACACACAAAGGGAGAAGTTAGGACTCATGTTGAGTAACATGGAATATATTTACCAGCTTCGACTAAACATGTTCAAACATCTAATTTCCTTCCAAGCCTTTCTGGGGTCTGTCATCAGTTTGGGTAGAAAAGGGACAAGTGATGTAGCTACCAGTTAAAATCTGTGCATCTGCATCAGTAAGAATCTTCCATCACCAGAGTATATGGTCTTTGTCCTTGGATTGGAGCCCAGCTCATATAAATTTTTTTAATGGATAGACTCTTTTAAATGTAATTTATGAATGGTCTGGAGTGTGCATTTGTCAGAGCACTGGGTAGTGTTGTGCTGTGGTTGACTTGTGGCATGTGCTCCTGGAAATCCTCATTTCACATCAAATCTTTTCCGTTAACAAATTGAGGAAATATTTCACCCTTGTTCCTCATGACTAAATCTAAATACTCCTCTTCTGGCCATCACTTGTTACAGTTTGTTTGTTGAACACTGAACGGAACAGGAATGGGCACAGCCCAAACTGAGAGGAAAAACTGAAACATTTGCTCAGTGACTGGGTCCTCCACTGGCTTGAAATTGTGTGTATTAGTGGATGTAATGGCAGGCAAAAGAAACTTAGAGCTGTGAATTTGTGTCTCAGACCTTATTTCTGTAGTTCTGGACATCTACAGTTTCTGCAAAGGTTTAATTCTGATGCTGATGGAAATAGAACTGAGTTGGTAGTGTAGCATAACACTGATGGGAGCCCATGCAGTTTCCTGGCATCAACATCTAACATGTTGGGGTTTATCCCCTGGGTACCCCCTTGATGAATCAGAGTAAGTTACAAGGTGTAAACACTTTCCTAATGCTTCATTTATGTGTAATGTGCTATTTAAAATGCCTCCTAATTCAGTGAAAAATAGTTTGCACTGGAATACACCTTTTCCTCTCTGGTGGCACTTAGTCATTCCTCAGGCATGTTGGTGCTGGAGCTGGGTGTTGTGCCCCTTAGGGCTAATACATTTTCTTTCTTTCACATATGGGTATAGTTGATCCTTTTGACTCAAATAATAGGAAAAAAAAATAAAAGTCTTAACGTGTCACAGAAAAAGAAACACAATTCTGATCGCTACAGTCAGCTGACAAGGAGAAGGGGTTATAATGGGCCATAATGGAGATGTTTATGCTCCTTTAACTGCAGTGACTGCTCCTGCTCCCACTCTAATACATTCCTTCAGTCGCCAAAGCCTACATTTGGTACTTGAAAAATTAATCTTTGATGCATGAGATTTTTTGTCTGCCTGAATTTTGCTTGTCTCATTTTAAATGGTGATAGGAATTGCTTACTTTAGTAAAACACAACATTAACCTCATAGCGTGTTGGCACTTTGTGATTTATACTGGTTTAGTCCCTGAAAAATATGCAGCCTGTCTCCCAAACCTGAATTTAGCTTATAAAATATGTTGGTGCAGGCTTGGGGCTTGGATTGGAATACTGACTGCTGATCCTCCATCTCCCTGGGGTAGGAAACAGGTTTAAAGTATAACCTCTCAGACATCATTAACTTTGCATCATTTCTTCAGATAAATAATAATTACATTATTGTAGCTGGAATGTTTTAAAAACAGTGTACTCTAATTTTCTTTCCTACAAGCAAGGTATAGGATTCCTTTTTGTGCTGAATCTGCATATGCTTTAGCCAAAAATATGGCAAATTATTTGCAAATGGAAATAATCAGACCATAGGTAATAAATAAAGACCTAGCTATTTTAATTCTATTAGTCTGAAATAAAGCAACGGGAATAATGTGGACATGAAAGGTGCTGTGATTTTTTTTGAGTTACCCTTCACTCACCCACAAACCTTGCTTCTTACTTGAGGTTAAAACTGCTAATTTTATTTTTGTTTATTCTGAAAGTGTTTTGAAGGAATCTTGGAAATTAAAAAGCAGGGCTGTTAGAGTAGTTATTTAACTATAATCTACTTCCTTTAGAACAGTCTAAAGTGTATGTGATGGCAAAGTTTTGTAAAATGTTTTTTTAAAAGATGTTTGTTTCATCAAGTAGAGGAATCTTGGGGCACTTTGAATTGGAAAAAAAAATTATAGACCAAAAGATGTTCCTTTGGTGAAAACTGAGGTCAAGCATTTGAAACATTTCTCTTCAGGAAAGACATCAGGTGTGAGACTGCAGGGCATAAATAATGTTTTAATTGCTGTAGCAAAGAATCTAAATACTGACTAAACAGGTTAGGTTTTTGCTTTTGTTTTTTAAAGTTTATATTTTAAATGTTGAAAATGCTATTTTACTGCAGTGAAAAAAGAACATAATCCAGGACATTTTCCCTCAAGTATAGGGATCAGCATCCCATGGAAATTTATGATTAACTAGTTCCTTGGGGGTTTTTGGCTACTTTATAGCATCCTCCTTTTCTTAACATTGTTTTCACACTCAAGTAAAATTTTACAAAATAAAACCCCCCCATACATTAGATGCAGGGGAAGGATTTACAATAGTATATATCTGTTGCTCTGTTAATCTAGTTGTATGTTTATATTTTCTCTATACATGCTAGTCAGTGTTGCAGATTATTTCCAGTGTAGTGTGAATGTCGCACTTCTTTTTCTCTTCTGGATGGATGGCAGCATCTTTTAAGTTGATTAGCTGATATGAAAAAATAGGTTCTGGATATCATTGATTTTTGACCTCTTTTAGGATGCTCAGAGAAGTGTTGTTAGCTTGTAGTTGTGCTTTCAGCATGGGGCACTTTGCTGGATTTGGACTGAAGCTTCACTGTGGGAATACAAAGAATCTTAGAAATGCATCATCTCCAGGGCACAGCAGTCACTCTGATCTGGGCATTGCACCTTTGTGGATGTTTCTGAGTAATAACAACAAAAAAAAATTAGAAAAAAGACCCAGCAGTACTTCAAGTGTCTGATAATAGTTCAATGACCAGGTTTAGGGAGCAAATGTATCAGTGCAAGGTAAGGTATTTCTATTGTGAACTTTCATAGCTGTTTCTGTCCACGTGCTGGGCTGTAGGTGAGTATAATTTGTGTAAAATAATTTACACAGTAAGAAGCCAGAAGAAAGTGTTGATTAACCAACTGTCACTAACTTTGAATTACATCTTTTTACATACTATTCCTCGACTGTTGGTCATGCTGCAAATCTCTTTTGGCTCCTTGGGGAAGTGAGTTACACTGAATTCCCTTTAACCTCAGCCACAGTGCTCTGAATTCTTTGTTCTACTGATGTATCAGAGAGATGGACAAGAGAAATTTCTGACGATTTTAATGTGTGGCAAAAAAGAAAGTCTGCTACATCACTGCATGCTCCTAAGTATGCTTTCCATTTAGTTTTCGATAAAAAATATTTGGTAGCTTTCCAAGGCTTTTCCAGGCTTATAAATAAATACATAAATGAGAAATGCTTTGCAACCCTAAGAATAACCTCTTTGATATCTAATTATATGTATGTCTGTCTGGATCACATTTGGTTCTTTACAACTTTCTTACTATGCTTTCAGTATAATTTTATACAGTACATGCTGGAATTAAAACATGTGGGTCGGTTTTGAGAAAGTAAGAATACAGTAAGGATATTGTTTAACATCTCCTAGCCTGCATGGGCTATAAACAGCAGGTCATCAAGACTGTAAACTGTTAAAAGTCCTCATGAATACAAAGAAGAAAGCAGTTTCTCATTGAAGCTTTTTGTTTTAACAGCTGTATTATTCATTTTTAATTCTCTGGTAGAACTGGGGGAATTCTGTACACGTTGCATGTGAAGCGTAGAGGGAAAAGGAGCCCTGAGACATTGAGAGGTGTCATGGATAGCAAATAATGTCATGTAATACGCTGTGAAAGCCCACAGTTTTGAAAATCACAATTCATTCAAGTAAAAGATTGCATTTGTGTCAGGTGTGATCCTGTCAGAGATGTAATCTTGCTGAAAACAACTCTTTTTTTCCCCACAAAATGGAACAGAAATGTTTCCAAGGAAGACTGTTAATTTAAAACTAATTTGTTATAATACAGCCCTATTCATGAGAAACTGAAAGTGAATTTAGCACAAAAATTGACTGGGGACCCATAAATATTGTTGGCTTTCTTTTAGTTTAGAGGGTTGAACATAAACAATGATGCAAAACAAGTAATTTTAAATTAGAATCGTACACTTGGCAATGAAAGACAACTTCAGAAAATGAGTATTGGCTTTGAACAATTGCCTAGAACTTAAGAATAAAACTTCCATTTCCAGCACAGCAGGATCCCCTTACAGCATGTTTTTTGAAGGATGTAAAAACTCCCCTCCCTTGTGATTTATTGGTAAATAATATTTATTACCTGCCTTGCTTAGGGACTGCCTGTGAATAGAGACTGCATCAGTGATAAAAATTAGTTTTAGTCAAGACCGATGTTTCTGTCCAGAATACAGAAGAAAAACAAAAAACGCACCTTTCCTCCCCCTTGCCAAACAAATCATAAAATCATAGGGTTGGAATGGACTTTCATCTGACCCCCTTGCAGTAAGCAGGGGACATCCTGCACTAGGTCAGGTTGCTCAGAGCCTCATCAAGCCTGGCCTTGAATGTCTCAGGGCCTCTGGACAACCTATTCCAGTGCCTCACCACCCATAGTGTGAAAAACATTTTCCTAATGTCTAACCTGAACATAAATGCTTGTTTGGTTAAACTTTTTGCAGTGGTGTTATGTTAAAAATCTTCCAGTACTGTACTGTACTTGCTTGCTCCTGAGTTGAATTAGCTGTTGCTTGGCCCTACCACCACATCGGGATTTCATGAATTCACTGCTTTTGGTAAGGGAAGGGTTCAATCTGACACCCCAAACTGGGATGTGAAAAAAAATCTTTGATCAACTGAAATGTCACCTGGCAGTAGTAGGAAAAAACTTGTGTACAGNTCCTTCTTTTGGCTAAGGAATGGATAAATCAGACACCCCAAACTGGGATGTGAAAAAAAAATCTTTGATCAACTGAAATGTCACCTGGCAGTAGTAGGAAAAAACTTGTGTACAGGTTTCCCCACCATAGGAAATTCAAAGGAATCACAGAAGAGTCAGAAGATCCATGTTTCAGGTCTCTGAATCTTGAAGATACTTAATTTGCAGCGACAGATTCACATGTCTTCTTGCTTTAAGGAACTTTAATTATGTAATTAAATTAAAATTTGCCATTAAATTTTTCTTCTTTTTAAACAAATTAATTATGCAAGTATGTAAGTTCTCCAATGTTTTCTCAAACCATTTTAATTTGTAACACTTCAAGATTTCTAAAAGCACAGATGTATTTTTCCCCCCATCTCTTTGTTGTTGCTTTTATACAGTGCTTTATTTAGCTTTTCCAGATTATTTTATCCAAAAAAGAAGGTAATTCATGGGTCAGAGAAACTCTTGTCATCATGCATAGAGGTTGATGCTGAAAATGAAAGAGGACTTTTTTTTTGGTCTCTCTTTTTTTTGGTACCAATCTTTTAGAGGAGCAATGAATAAGGAATCAGGGCAGCAAAATGAGTAAATCCTTGATATGGTAGATGCAGCATGTTCTGAAAGGAAGTGCTCTAAGGTGAGATGAGTCCTCCCCTCATGCACTGAAGAACCTGGGGGACTTCAGGCTTTTTCAAACATGATGCTGTTTGGGGTGGGTGTCATTTGTTCCTGTGGCCTAAGAAGAAATTGCAGCTGCAGAGTTCCTTCTCCTACTGTTGATCTCCTTCTCCCAGACATCTCATACCTGCAGGGATGAAGAATTTAAGGGATGAAGACCTTAAGTGCCTGTTTAAAAATAAAAACTAAAACTCCCTAGTGTGTAACCTCCATTAGACAGGTAGGTCAGCTTGACAGTGATGGGAAAATTTCCAAATCTAACCTAGGCTGACTATCTTTTGGCAGGAGAGTGATGTGATTTTTTTTTTTTCAAGTTTTGGAATATTTTGTGCTCTAAAAATATTCTTTGAATTTAATCCAACTGTGGATGTGTGTTTTGTGTTGAAGTAATTTTCCCACTAAGAACAAACTGAGGGGATCAGTGCACTTCTAGTAATCCATTGAACCACATCAATTGGTACTAATTTTCTCTCTCTGCTGTTCACTGGTGGATTTGAAGCAGAAGTGCATAAGCAAATGGCTCTGAGACCCTTTATCTAATCTAGTTTCTCATAAGAATCCTATTTTATTTGTTAAATGGAGACAAAGGTGTGGAAATTCACTGTCTTGTGTTTTTCCAGCACAGTGTGAGCAGCCTGAGACTCCCATGTATCACTGTAAAATTAATTTTTTCCAAATCTGGCAGGTCTTTTGGAAGAGGAATTCAGTGGCTTTAAAACTGGGAAAGCCAATTGCCCTGAGCTCTTCTCTGAAGTCTGTGGACTCTGGTGCCCACTTGGACCATCATTTTTGGCCACATGTGCAGTATGTGTTTGTTCTCTTCTCACACTTTCCTCACTTTTTCCACATTACCCAACCAGCCAAACATATCTCCCTGCTAGTGGAAGAGGAATTCAATGTGTTTCTTTGATACTGCATTTAACTATTAGCCTCAGGCTATCCTTAATACAAACCAGTGCTAATGCTCCTTTGGATTATTGTGTATTTTATTGGAAAAATTGTAATGGAGATGTGTAGTTGTTTGGAAAACAGTGCATTTACCTTGTGTAGGGTTTTAATAAATAAAATCACCCCTATTGGCTTTTCAACAGCAGGAGCTGTGATTTGGCTCTCAGCCCAGCATCCATTATATCTTGCACCTTTAGCCTCCAAATTGATAAAATGGCAGGAGTACAATTAGCAGATTTAACTACAGCTTCTTATCTAAATGCTGTGCCGTGGAAGTATATTATCCCCCCTTTAACTTGAATTTTTCTATTCTTCAAACTTCCCCCCCTCTTTCCACTACTTTGAATAGTCACTTTTAGTTGTGATCTCTTTGTATTGTTGTTATGTCTTCTCATACACTCTCAGAGCATCCTTGATAAGTTTAGTGTTTTCCCAACAGTTTCATCTGCCTTCCTACTCCATTCATTGTCCCGATGTAAAGTCTTTTTTGAGTTTTTGATTTTTAGTGTATCTCTACTTCTCCCTTGCACCCAATGAAAAGGACTAAGTACAAACTTAGGCCTAAATCTTGGGTTTCATTAAAGTCAGGTGACTTTGAGTTTAAATTTGTCATTCATTCCTGGTCAGTTTAAGAGAAGCACCTGAACCTGGGCTGCAGAGAGATGAAAATGCTCCCATACCACACCATTTCTCTTTCATGGTGTCTGTTTAGCTCAGCTCAAACAGTTCCAATTCATCTGGAAATATTGTTTTTTCATCTAAACCACTGTGTTATTTCAGGCCATAGTTAATTCATAGGAACAGTACAATAACTAGAGACGTGTTATTTTTTGACTTGGTTATACAGCTTGTTTTGATGTATGCATTAAAAAAAGATTGACACTTCTTTTTACTGCATGAGGGGTGATACATTAAATATTCTCTTCTATCCAGATGGGGAATACCCTTCATTTTTAACAACTGCAGGTGTTGAAAGGTTGCTTACATATCATTGATCAAACCATACACATTTAAAAAATGCATTCCTCCTGCTTCCTTCCTATCAGATGTTGAGAAATGGTAGATTGCATTTTCTCAAAGTTAAAAGAACTAGTCTAAGCTTGCCTTCTGATCATATGAAGTCTTAAGACATAATACTTTATAACAGGCCAGACTCTGTGATTAAATGCACAGAGTTTTAACTTGTGAATACTTGACCATATAAATGCCATAATCAACTGGAATAGATGGCATGTGGTGATTTGCTGGGCGTGAAAATCCTCCTTTATTAAGGCATTTGCTACTTACTGAGTTTCACCTGCAATCAGTCTCTTAATACCAGGTTTTGTTGTTTTGGGATTTTTTTTTTCAGATGATTTTTTACTTTTTTCTTTAAAAAAACCCCAGGAACTGGCTTTACAGGTGCTTATTCTTTGTGTCTTCATAGAGTGCATTCAAATATTGAGCTGAACAAATACTTCTTTACCTTGCCTACTGTAACATCACTCATGATTAGTTATGCTATTAAAAGTGTCTTGAGACTTTGGTAAAAATCATGCTTTTCTCCTTTTTAAAGTCATCATTGTTTTGGAAAGCTGGAGAGACTTCTTTTGTTTCTTGGCTTTTAGTCTCAAACAGCATGGATTTTTTCATTCTTTAAAATGTGAGGTTTCTGTGTTGCCAAGGATTGAGGGATCCTTTCTTTTGTACATTTATGTTTGAAGGTATTCATTTGAGGGTAATTCCAAGTAAAAAGAAAATCTCTTATGGCATAGTGAATGTCTGCAGGTGTTCTAATCTCCTAATATCACTGTCTGGGATATTTCACCTTCATGTTTAGGGAGTTCATCTGGGCTAATCAGGATTGGCAACTCTGTGCAAATGAGATTGTAAATGAAGGTCGAAAGTGGAATTTATTTTAAAGAAAAATATCTGGATCAAAGAGGCTGTGATGTATTTATTCTGCTTTCCTCTTTCAGATGAACACTCTTTAATATCTTCATATTTTGTTAAATTATATTAGATTTTTTTTAAAATTAAAAGAAATTGAGGTGGGTCTTAAATACATCCTGCATTTTTTTTTTCTGATTATCAGTCATACTTAATGCATTCAGAGCATAATTGTAGTGTATGGAGAATTCAATCTTAACTAACAAGATGAGAAAGAGAGGAGTAAATTGGTTTTCCTTCTTAATTTTGAAGTGTTTTCCTGAGAACAGCTTTACAAAGGCGGGAAGGTTAAATTGCAGGTACAGTTCAGGTTAGCTCTTTAAGACCACCACAAGATGTTATTAAATGCTGCTTCCCCCTGAAGTCCTTGCTAAAAATCCGTGAAGTTGGCTTGAAAACTCACTGCACTCTGGCCTTCATGAGTAGCTAACTTATCTTTATGTTTCTTAAGACTTGTGGAATTTACTAAATTCTTCCAGGGAATAAATGGGATATACTTTATACTTACAGATTTTTATCTATTTCCTTTTATTAACATTACATCAGCATGCCAGGTCAGTGTACTAGCTATGGGCTTTGTCCATGACTGCACCACGCTGGCTGTGCTGTTCTCGCAAGCACTCCTGCTTTTCTTTCATCAAGTTTCTACTTGACTAATGAAACATTTGCATTGCTCTTTTGCCCAGTTCCTAACAATTCCCTCAGGAGCTGTTTTCACTTTCTGCAAAGCATTTCCATCTTATCTTTGCTAGAGAGGAGTTTTGGCATCCATTCTTTTTTTTATCCTAATGGGATTGATTTTGGAGTTACCTACACAACCATTCCCACATTCCTGCATAAGTGTAAACCTTCAAAATACATGGAACAATGGCCTTTACATATCAGAAGATTAACCAAACTGGAGAACAATAAAACTTAGTGAAGCAGGAAACTTCAAATGATGCGGAATGATTTTTGAAGCTTATGTCAGTTTTGTTAGAGCTTTAATTTTGTATTCCTATACTTTTCAGATTACTTGACAATAGAGACCAAATAGTAGGGTGTACTTTTTCTACTTAGAGGAAGGAGTGGAACAATTAAAAAAAATTAAACATACCTTGCTCGAGAGGAATGGTGAGATTCTAAGGGCAAGAAAGACCTTGTTTGCCCTCTGTTAGAGATGTCATTTCAGCAACCTGAAATTTTCCACCTCACTGGAAGAAAGTATTTGCTTGGAAAATCTTTTTGCAAGCTTGATATCAGTCTGCAGGTTTTCTCATGACGTTTGAAAGCAGTTGCTTAGGCTGTGGCAGTGACACAATCCTTAGTTAGGCAAGCACAGATTGGTTTTCTTTTTCTTCTTTGTGCCCTTCATGTGAAGATAGTTTCTGGAGAGTTAAACATGCTGCCTGCGTAAATCTATTCCAATATAGTGGGTAGCACTAGGATTCTGTATGTTCATATAGCATATGGTTGTGTTCTTTGAATAAGGGAGCTCTTAAGGAGGTTTTTTTGAGTACATAAAAGAGCACAGATCTCCCTGGAGGATAGCAATTTCTGCTATGGAAATAGTTTTCTAAATAACTTTTTTTTTATTTTTTCCTGGACTCAGCCAGGCATGATGGGTGTAAGTAATTCCAAAATGATGGAAAGAACTGCATTCTGGAATGAAATACCTTCCTTTTGGATGAAAGTAGCACAAAGCTGGAATGAAGGATGGAATAGCTTGGAAGAAAGACAGTTTGTTAAGAGGTGTATATTTTTGAAGGTATTAATTCTTCAAAACTTGACCTGTCACATTTGAGGCTGCTTCTTACAGTAGGGTATCTGAAGTTACCAATTGAAACTGTCAACATAGACTGAACAGTCAAAATAAATTAAAATTGCCTCAGGTGGTTCGTTGTCCTGAGGAATTTAAAAGGAAGTAGTGTTATTGAGATATGTTATTTTCACTGCAGGGAAAGCAAACTTGCCTTCCCAAGACTTATCTGTCACTTCTTAAAATACCTTATTCAAAACCATGCATATGTTTTCATTTGTTTGTGATAGGCATAGAAGTGGGAAGTTCCCATTTATCCCTACTGCTCTCAACACAGTATCTAACAAGGTTGACAGGTCTTGTAATTTGTTTCCTGCTTCTATTCTTTCGTTTCTTTTTCTTCAATTCACAAAAGAGCCACAGTCCCATTCCTGTCAGTTTTTGTGTGTTAAACTCACTTCAAGTGAACCTACATTTAAATCTTAAATCTTTTGCTTTGAATTAGAAGGTGGCTGCACTTACAACAATAGATTTTAAGGATGAAAATAATAAGCTTCAGTAGCTTAACATTTTATTGCCTAAATCAGTTCCTACATGCTAACTCTAAACGCTCCAGTGCTGATTTAAGACCTCTCTAGATGCCTTTTCAGAGAGATTGCAGAATGAGTGCATGGGTACTAGGCACGTGGGAAGATCTGACCACTAAATTATATAGATAAAAAAAAAAAAAAGGCACTGTGGAGCCTAAAGAGCCTAAAAAATGCCTCAGGTTGAAAATTCAATCCATATCCATGATTATTGCAAACGTCCAAATGCCTTTTAAAAAGGTTGCAGCTGCTTAATGTGGTGCATTGCTTGATGGGAGGTGCTGCAGTCCAACCTCCAAGTATACATTTGTATTGCCTGGGAGTGTCACCCTGCCTGGATAAACTTTAATTAAGAGCTTAAAGCATTATGTTGTGGGGGAAGAAGAGGCAGGGAAGACCCAATATAGCATTTAGGCCAAAAAGTTGCCTTGTATCTCTGTGTTTTCAGTGTTTAAATATAGTGAGATACAGAAGGAAGAGCAATAATTGGGTGATGAGTTGCTGCATGAAAATTTCCAGGCAGAGTTTCTGGTTTGTGGCTCTGCATCAAGAGTTTTCTTGCTATGTTATTGTTTCATAAAATGAGTGGAGAAGTGGTTGAAAATGTGGGCATATTGAAGCTCAGTACAGTAAACTGTTATTAAATGATCAAGATCATTTGCCCTGTGTAACACTTCTCTGCCTGTGGTGGTTTTCTGAAGGCTCTGGGTAAGATCTAGAGTCCTGCTAAAAAACTCTCCTTGCTTTACAGGTTCTTGGCACCATTTCAGGGGTAGATAGAGGAGGAATGCACTAAACTTGTTGGAACAGGGCAGTCTATGAGTGCATGGAAAAAATTCTTCCACCCATACCATGACTGGAGATAGGGGTGTGTCCCATGGAGTTTGGGATGGGAAAGATTGTTTCCTGGAGGCAATCACCGTCCTCATGCTGCTGCCTCTCCCTGCGGTGAGCTCAGAGGTGTGTGTAGGAGGAGAGCTATTCATTATGTCTCAGGTGTGCTGTCAGAGCTGCCTTCTATGGGTGGCTTTAGGGATCTGCTACCAAATTGTGCTCCTTGAATGTGTTCAAACTCTGTCCTGTGCTATGTATCCTCTCGTCTTGCCTTTCGACTAGGTGGTCTTCCTTTTGCCCCATTCCAATGGGAATAACAAAAGAATCCTGTATTTTAAACACTGGGAAGGATTCAGGCCTGTTTATGCATTCCCTTTTTTATTTCTTTATTTGTGAAGCTTCAGAGATCAGGGTTTAAAGTTTTTTTATCACAAGGTACAAATTTCCCCCAGCAGGTCATTGGTAATGAAATAGCAGGCTTTATGTTTTTATTTCTATTGTTAGTAGATCAGACTTGCAGACATTTATCATAATACTTGTTTCTGTTTTTAATAGCTGAGCTAAAGGTTAAAAAACCAAATGGGTTGCTTCATCATTCTTTCAGCATTTGGGGAAAGTTAGTCCAGCTTTAAGGTTTCTGTACCAGCGTGCTCCAGCTCTGAGCTGCATGATTGGCTTCTGACCAAGGGCTCTGCAAAGCATGGAGGATCACGGTGTATTTGAGATAAAAAGAATACCTCATTACAACATCTCCCTTTCTTCCCCTTTTATGCTTTCATGGAGCAGAGGAATTTTCGGTCTTGCTTTTACTGAGGGGAATCAGTGATTTAACTTCTGGAAAAATAAAACTATTTTCTTGATAGACGTAAGTGCTTAAACCTAATTCTGGAGCAGGAGGTGAAAAAAAAAATATACTGAAGCTGATTTTAATGCGGGAAGTGGAGAATGCATAATTGAAACAGTATGATGATGAAAAGGTATTATGTGAAGCCATCAGAAGTCATTATAATACACTAATTAACACATTTTACACTCTTGGCTGATGCTGTTGTATGCTAATATTTCTTCCTCTGTTGCCTTTTGTATTCCTCAGCTTTTTCTGCAGGCAGTGGTGCTCCTCACATTTTTGTTTTAAATGCTTTTGTTAGAGGACCCTATCACCTGTATAGTATGGATTTTCCTCTTGATAGTGATTCAAAGTGAATAGTTGGGCTTTAGTTTTGTTTCTCTTATATCCAGAAGAAAACACAGATTATGTTTCAACCTAGGCAGAGAATGTCAGATTGTAAAGGGAAAACTTGAGTCAGTGTGTGTGTGACTGATACCTCCCTTTGCTTGTGGCTTATCTACCTCATGTTGTCTTTCTGGAGAAAGCTGCCTTTTGAATGTAACAAATGTAAACAGTCCAGTAGATCTCTGCATCTCACAGGACTTCTGGAAGTGGTTCAGTGTGAAATCGCCCTGCTTTAAAATGCCAGCAGAGGGTTTATGCACCACCTGAGGAAATAACAGCTTAAATTATTCGTAAGGCAGGAATTAGTTCTGTATATCAGTTTCACTGAATTTAGCCAGTAATGCTTTTAGACCATTTAGTGTGATCTTTATATACTTATAATTTTACCAGTACCACTCCACTCTTCTTCCTAACATATCTACATATTGTTTAGTTTATGGCCTACTATAATTTTTCAGTACCTTTCAGGGCTCTAAAGAACAGAAATCATGGCATAAGATGCTGTCCATGCTTTCCTAATGGGTCCAAACTTTGCAAGGCTCAGTTGATGAGCCCCTTCCATCCTGAGATGTCCCACTTTGATTTAAAGCACTGACAGAGCTTCTCTCTGTTCACATGCATCTTCTCTCTGCTCACATCATCATCTGTGTAAACCTTGTGTTTTTCTGAATGGAAGAATCAAAAATTGATGGTGAAAATGGAGAATATACCATTAGTTGAAGGAAGTTTTGGCTGAGAAGGAAGATGGCGAAATCACTCATTTTTTTCCCATTTGGGATGGGTGCAGTTCTTTCATTCCCAAAGTATTTAGAGCAATCCTGCTTTGTTTTTTTTCCAAGGCCAGACATGGACAAGTTTAGTCTCAGAAGCTCTCAACAGGACATACTGTTTATGGAAACCATTGTGCAATCCATGACTGCTGCAGCACATGCCCACATGCTCATCCCTGCTGAAAATACCATTTACAGTTAATGCCTGAGGCACATCTTTGCTGCAGTGAGCATGTATAGTTTCTAACATAATACTGTGTGGTAACTGTTGGCAAACTGCTCACTCTGTGATGGAAGTCAACGTGGATTAATTACTTTTTGATGTTAGGAAATGGCAGCTCTGAGAGGTACAAGCTGTCCCATGTGCTTTGGAGGCAAGTTACCATCATGTCCAGGCTAGTTTCTCTAGTAACTCATTGCCTTGGACAATCCCAGAATTTACAAGCTTATTGGAGGGTGCTATTTGGGGCAGGGAGAAAATGAGGTCTGGACTATGAAGCAGTCTATGAGTATGAGTAGAATATGAGTAGCCTGGGGGGGAGTCAATTCCACTTAGGGCACTGCTGGAAGGATGGTTTTTCCATGGGCTGTGGTTGCTGTAATCTATTCCTGAACTTTGATGCCAGTTGTGAAATTGCATTTCTTCCTCCTTACTTTTTTGTGTAATCATGTGGGAAATCTCTAGATATGCATCAGTCCTCGTGCTGCTTCTGGACTTTATAATTTCCCAAGATCTTGGGGGTAAGGTGGAACCTTCAGGTTGTGATCCTTTTCTTCACTGAGGCTAGCAAAATACCTCTTACACAGGTGAAATTTTGCAAAAGCACAGGGGAGAGAGTATTAGCTGTTTCTTTGAACAGCCATTCTGAAACTCCGGCCTTTTTGCTCCATGAAAGCGAGATGCAAAGAATACTTTCAGAGAAGTCTTTTAATTTGATATTTAAGGTTATGTCTTCACAATAGCTCTTACTTAGACTTGCTCTTTTAGTTTACAGAATTACTTCAGTGGTAAGGGAGGTGTAAAAAGACACTTTGATCCTCATCTCCTCTAATCAGAATGGTTTTTGAAGGGAGACATTCTTGTAATTTTAACTTGGAAGCTCTTTGGTGCACTGAATAACACATAAAATCTGAATTATACCTCTAAATTATAACTGTGTTGGAATGATTATCTTTGAAAGGGAACATCTGATTGATTTGCTCAAGTTTCTTTTCAATATAAGATTAATTTCTGTGTCTGTCATTTTAGATCAATTGATTAGCTTTTCTGTTATCAAGGCTTGCTGCTTATTTATTATTGTTGGCTTTGGAACACACTTGGGTCCCTCAGTAAATTGGACATTCATTGAGGGTTGTTTTCTATAGCAGCTGATCCAGTGCATCAGATCAGTTATTTCCTACTTTAATGAGGATTTGTGTCAGAAAATGCTGATTTTACCTGATTTCTTCTCCTCTCCCTTAGTAAATGTGCTGTGCCTGCCAAACTCGAGATATGTTTAAGTAAGAAATTGGTAAAAAGATGTTAATATTGAATCTAGGAGATGAAACTTGAAGGTATAAAGTGCCTGACAGTGAGGCAATTTTCTGAATGTACTTTAAGTACAAAAATTGTTTATTTCCTGGTGAGACTGTGCTCTCCACTTGTACAAGGTGATTTATTCTTTCCTCTTTTTTTTATTGCTAGAAATGACTTCACTCTAACACTAGAAGAAGATTTGCACCTATATAACAAATCTATTAGTCAAAAAGAGGTTTTTAAATCTCTCTGTTACTTTCACTCTCACTGTCAGGTATTTATAGTGAAAGCAATTATATTTGGTGGGGGTGGAAGTGATGGGGACAGGCAGGATTGGAACGTGGTTATAAAATGCCATTTCTCACAAATGGTAGATGTCAAACAAAATGTAAAATCTAAAGGTGCCATGTAAGCTCTGTTCTCAGAACCTTTGTTTGGAAGACATGAGTTTTACTGACAGCCTGTGACAGGAAGCTTACATTTTTCAGGGTGGGCTGAAATGTGTCTGAAACCGAAGGTAGTCAATCTCAGCCATTCAACATCTCTGGCTTTCACGTTTTGGTGCAGCCAGAATGAAATAAAAGAGGCACTAAAGAAGCACAAATGAAGTAATTGGAACCTAATCACACTTAATTATTAGGCATGTGTTTAATTTTAGGCATATAAATAGGCCTGCTGAAGGCAAAAGGACATAACTCTTTTCATTGCCTAATGCAACTTTTAAAAGTGTGTGCTCTTCAAGTAGTTGGATGTTTCTGATTCTTTATTAAAGAATCCTAACAGTCATCCAGTTGCACAGGGGTTTTTTGTTAAATGGGATTTAACTCTATGTTTCCCTGAAAATAAGCAATCTGACAATAGCATTAGGGAAATTGAGACTAGCCGTGTTTCATTCCCTGCCTTTATATCCAGGTATACAACTGCTTGCTCTCCTACTTAAAAGCTTGCAGTCTGCTGTCTCTTCTTTTAGAGTCATCTTCCCTCATTAAATAAGAAAGGTTAAAATATCTTGAATTGTATAATGCCTCTCATTTTTCATCTACAACTGCTCATTGTTTCTTTCATTTTAAATTCTTGTGGTAGGAAAAGATCCATGTGCCTGGGTGACATGACTAGCACAGAACCTGGATCCTGCAAAGCTGCCTGTAGAAAGACAGAAGCAACAATTATTGCTGTTGCTGTCAACCACTCAAAGTAAACAGCATTAAAAATGAAGCATGCACAGGTTCCAGAGTCTGAGCTGCCAGTGGATGGACACCTCCATCAACTCCTATTTTTTTCAAAATAAGAAAAATGCTTTGCATTTGGGTTTCTGCTGAATTGGTTTTGTTAGCTCATCTGGCCCTTCACTTGCATGGGAGGCCAGTGAAGAGTGGCCTGCAGAGGGAAGTGGGTTGCAGAGAAGCATGATGACTGCCTTTTCAGCTGTCATGCTGGAATTTGAAGGTGGCATTTCAAGCACTAATGTCCCCAGTTCCCACAGTTTAAGCTCAGCAACCAAGGTCCTCTTGACAGCATCTGTAACAGCATCCCTTCTGCACAGCTTACATGAGGTCATCCATCACTCTGCACAGGAAGGACTCTACTGAACCAGGGGGGATGCTGATAACATCCAAGATACCCACAACAGCAGTGTAGCTTATTACTTCCACCTGCCACCTAATCTGGTCACTCTTCCTGACAATCTGTTTTTTTGGGTAATCCCTTGGTCATTGTGCATGCATCAAGTGGAGTTTTCATAGTTTAAGAAAACATAGTAGACTGCATTGCTTGGAACACAAGGTGTTGTGTTTGGCCATGTGCTGGGTTTGTACTTTTAAAAAGCAAAATGTGATCTTTCATATGCCTTCTGAATTGGTCCATGTACCAATGCTGCAACAGGAGCATGATGATGCTAAGCCAAGGACAGTGCAGAAGGACCATGTGTTGACACTCAGCTCACCCCCCCTTTTCTGTGGTTTTAGCTTCATTGCTTTGTCTGCACGATACTGGTGAAGTAAGACATAACTTGTTTCTGCATTTCTTGCAGTTGTCTTTTATACTTCTTTTTTTTCCCCCACTGCAGAGCAGAGCATATGTTCCTCACTGTTTGCATTAATGAGCCTTTGATGCCATCACTAAATGTAGCAGGTGGGCAAAACTCAGCCTTGATTTTTGTTAATGATTACACGCAGCACTATTAATTTCTCATTTAAAGAGGATGTGTTGATATATTAATATATATATACATGTATTTCCTTCAGGCTGGATGCTGATTTTGCCAGTTCAACCAATTGTGAGTAGATGTTTGAAGCTGTAGAGAGGTGTTTGTTCATGTTACATATATGGTACAGGTAGAACTTGTACATGAATCACAGAATCATGGAGTTGGAAGAAACCTTCAAAGGTCATCTAGTCCAACCCCTCTGCATTGAACAGGGACATCTGTGCTACATCAGGTTGCTTGGAGCCTCATCAAGCCTGGCCTTGAATGCTTCCAGGGATGGTGCTGTCACCACCTTTCTGGACAACCCATTCCAGTGCCTCACCACCCTCATGGTGAACTTCTCATTGTCTTACCTAAACCTGCCAAATGCAGCTTTCACCTTAGAGCATTCACATCAGTTACATCAGTAAAAAGATGAATC
Source organism: Turnix velox (assembly GCA_013400935.1). Classification (NCBI taxonomy): domain Eukaryota; kingdom Metazoa; phylum Chordata; class Aves; order Charadriiformes; family Turnicidae; genus Turnix; species Turnix velox. The sequence continues at coordinate 125,239 of VZTY01015009.1, forward strand.
TTCACATTTTACTGGTAAAAATACTTAAACAATAAAGAACAATATATTTGATCATAAAGGATTTAATGTCTTTCTCTGTATCTGTGACTACCTGGATGGTGCTTTACATAGACAGTTTGTTTGCAGAATGCGTTATCAGAGCAGAAGTTGTTGCATTTGAGTTTAGATTTAGGTCTGCTTTTTACTTCTGGAGATGTATAACATACATTTTTACTTCTGGAAGATCATCTGTGTTGGCATTCTCTTTTTTAACTCATTAGGAGCCCCTGCAGCAGAGAGGCTTAAGTATACTTGGCCCTCTTGAATTCATGTATCGCTGGTGTAACAGTAGAACCTTGAAAGCTCCAGAGGACTGAGTTTCAAAGAACATGGCAAGGCAAAAGGTTGCCTAAAATCATATGTTTCTGCACCTAACCCTATCACCCCAGTCATTTTCAATTGTTCATAGTCATATGCTTCTCAGTCTTGTTCAATGGGAGGTCTTCAGACCTTTGACATCTCCATTTAAAAATGAACTGACAGCTTTCCAACAACAGCTGGTAAAGGGCACTTTCAGCTGTTCGTTATGAAATGGATTTAAAAAAAAAGAAAGCCCCTGGTTTCGTGTTTCATAGTTTCTCTCTAAGTTCAAGCTAATATTTACTGATTTTTTTTTTTATCTGCTTGACATTGATTTAGCTTATGTAGACTATGTGCTTTTTACTTTACTAAACATTTCCTTACGTGGGAAGTGTGAAACCAACAGTGTTGGCATGGTATTTCAGTGTTGTGAGTAAATTTTATGATCAGTTGGATTGCTTTTAAAATGTTTGCTATGTTAATTTCCTCAGATGCTGCATCTTTGATTTTTCTATACAATTCAAAGAGGTCACGCAGTTGATTGCAGTTTGAATTGTTTTTTGCAATTTAAGTAAAGCAAATGGAAATCTGCCTTGGGGTGTTGAAATGCTGTAGCAACCATAGGTAATCTTTCTCTATGAATTTCTTGATCAGTGGGTCAATTTCTCATAAATATTCCTGGTTAATCTTAACAACTGAGTATGGAGGGAAAAATCAGGGTATTTCTGAAGTCTGCTGGCAAAGGTTGTTCATTTTATTTAAACAAGGAAAATAATTTCATAATGTAAAAGCCTATCTGCATGCTTACACATTCCTGAATGCAAATTTTAAAGCTAATTTCCACCTCAGTATTCAGATATTCCCCTAGACTGATGGCTGGCATTTCCTTGATAGTCTGAATTACAAGGCTGTGTGTTTATAAAATATCTGAAGCTTTAAATCTTCAGTGATGACAGTAAGCATCTTCAAAAAAAACCCTACTAATCTGACTGCAGTAATATTCAGCCACTGCTATCACTCTAGTGAAAGCTCCCCAAATGTGTCAGGTTTTGTTTTAGACTTTGATCCCTGACTCTTCTCTTGGGTTCCCCCAGGGTAACATTCCACTTCCCTGACCATCCTGTATGTAAATAGTTTTCAAATGAGTGAATTAATCAACATTGCAGAACCTTAATTGAAAATACAACTGATGATGCATGTCAGTTCATTCAAGTTAGAAATATATTTTAATATCCATGTTCCCCGGAGAAATTAGCATCTCTTACTTTAACGTTTGAACCCTTGCAAATTGCAAAGAATTTTTTTAAATTTGAAAAATACCAAAATTACCATTGTCAAATACCAGCTTTTAACTTCTCTTCTGTTAACTTCCTCTCCCCAGATCTAAGAAATGCTCATCAAAACTGCTGGGAAGTCAGGAAGAAGTTACTAGCCAAAGGAAATTCTAGTTTTGTTTTGATCCATGGCCTGACATACTGAACCTTAAAATACCAATTTGGGCATATTCCCAGAAGGGCTTTTAGGTGCTGCAGGGAATAATTTTTGTAGTGAGAGTATCATTGAATTAATTGTGCCAAAAGCAAGAAGTCCAGAAAATAGACCACATTTCTGACAAAGGAAAATTTTACCTATAGAATAAGTGCTTGATTCAGACTGACCTCTTCAGTCTTGTGCAACCTGTTGGTTGATCAAACATGCCTTTTTTCAAGGGCATGCAGTCTTCAGTGGGTTCTTCCAGTTGAAAGAAGACCCACATTTTTGGGTCTGACTGCAAATAGCCTACCAAGACTCATGAATGCAAACTGCAGTTACTAGGTTTTTAATTTACTCCCCTTCCCTTTAAGTGGGGAAAAAAAAAAGTGTCATTTCTGCCCCTATGAAACACTTTGATTTCTGTGCTCAAAATACTTGTCTTTGCTTTACACTCATGACAATTATGTGTAAGATGTATATATGCATCATTGATTGATCTAACAACAATGGTAGTCACTAGGCTACTCCTCCCATAGCTACCTCCTGGGTTCTTCTTACTTTCATTGGAAGATCTTGGAAGAAAAAGGGACAACATAGTAACTACCACAGACAAGCATTTTAGGTCAAGTGTTTGGTGTTTTTTCCCTTGACAGTTATATGTCTAGGTCGTTGCTATTATAATTGTTATTGTCAGCTTCAAATAATTCCTTCCTTCACCTCTTTTAGTATATTAAATAAATGAAGTGGTTCATGTGACTTGAGCAGCTGTACTGGGAAGGAGTTGATTTTTTTTTTTTTTTGAACTATTCTTATTTTTGAATTGAAGAGCTTATTAAAAAAAGTACTTCAGTAAGTTAAATTACTTAATGCTGCGCATCCTTGGAACTCTAATCACTTCCAGATGGAGCAATTCATACTTCTAAGAGAGCACTAATTTTAAAGTGAATCGAGGGTTTGGGTATATGCATCTTAAAGCACCCTTATACATTGCAGAGCCAAAGCCCTTAAAAATTAAGCAATCTAGCTTTCAAAATAAGTACTTTATTTTTAAACATTTTTAAAGTAGTTCCTGTTGAAAATAGATTTTTATTTCCTGCTGATGTTCACTTGGTTCTAGTACATGTTCTTTGGCAACGGCACTAAACATTGAAGACAGAAGGGTAGGAAATTTAATTTGTTGGAATACCTTAACCTTACCTCTAGAAAAGTAACCTCTGTGTACTTTCTTTGCTAAAAATCTAAATTTTTAAATTCTATTTTCAGATTTTCTTTTTACAATTAATTGCTTTCACTAAACAACTAATTTCTGTTTTGTGAGCTTGAGAAAATGAACATATCTCTTGCCATTGCAGTATTAGGCCATCCTCTCTTTAAGATGAGTGTAAAATCACAGTGGCAAGACTTGTCCTCTTGGGTCACCTACTTAAAACATCACCAGCTTCTTAATGATCTAAAGAAAACGCAGCTACATAATATTGTGCAGGCTAGTGTTTGCTAAAAAAGGGTTAAGTATGTAGTGGTATTTCATTCTAAAATATGTGCTAGGCAAACTTGTTAATCAGAGCAGTGGCAGTCACTTGGAGGGTTGAAAGACTCTGTCTGCAATTGAAAGAAAAAAAATTAGCAAATGTGAAACAAACACAAGTTTTAAAGCTGATTCTGTTTGAAGTTTTAGATACTTCTGACTGGGAACATCATATTTTCTTCAGTGTATGTGATTTCAAAAGGTAGATGTTGTCATGGCTAGCCCTACTACTTGGTGTTTCATTGCTTAGCAGAGGAAATGGAAGAATAGTGTAACTACTCTGGCAGATAAAATAGGTTTAGCAAATGCTAAATCACATGTTTGTGTTGCCATACAGAGATGAAGCGTAGTTGTTGTGGAATTCTGCATGATCTGCATGATGACTTAAATTTGCTGGCACTTCAGAGAAAATACCAAATATATTTTGTCATTTGTCACAACCTTGTGACGTTTTCTATTGGTGTGATGATTTCTTATACAGTCAAAGGCAGGTTCCAAACCTTAATCCAGTCCCTAGTCATACCCCTTTATCCCTGAAGATAGTTGGAAAAACAATTGGCACTGAAACCTGCCTGGGCCATCACATCAGCTCAGTGCTTTGAGTAGCTGCCCTATTGCTTCTAGCAGCAAAGGAAGAAGTTGCAGCACAGGATTTGTGACTTTAAGCCCAAGCACAGTGTTTTAGAGTGTTTTTTGTTTTAACATGCATCATGGTTGCTTTCCCCTGGAGAGAGAGAGTTTTATTTAATAATGATTCCTGTTTAGAAAAGAAAAAAGGTGCATTTTATCATGTTTTGTGCTTGTCAGATCTAGATGTTTCTGTTTACTTTGAAATTCACTTGCTTGAATCCTGAAACCAGAGCTTGGATTCTGTGTTTTCTCTCTACCTGCAGCCTCAGTAATTTATATAAAGGTTTTATTATGGTATATTGGGAGGTTTTAATTATCTATGAATTTACATTCCACATTTCTCTCTCACAAAATGTCATATAAAAACTGATTCTTCGTGTCAGTGTGTGAAAATACAGTGTATGGATTTCTCAGTAAATTTTAGGGAGTACAGTTTTATTGTGATAGTAGGCTAAGAATATTTCTTACTTATTACAGCCATTTTCTTTAAGTTGTAGAGATGTCATATTTTAACAACAGTGTTTTAGTAAATTTTAGAAAGCTACTGTTTCTGTTGTAACTATCTGTAACAAACTCATTTAGTGTCATTTAGTGATACTTAAACATGGAGCATTTTCTCATTTTGGGCTTGTAAGATGTAACTTGAGCAAATCAACTAAAATTAGAGATAATTCTCTTTCTACAATAACCAGGTGATAATAAATATTGTCAAGAGTAAAGGAAATGAGAATGTTACAATACAGACATTAAACAAATAAGCAGCATGTTATGAAAGCAAGTTGACCCTTGGTGTTAAGGTTTGACACTGCCAGCTTATTGGAAATATCTCTCAGTTTTGGATTGAATTTGAAAGCTCTTTTCTTTCAAAGGTTTTTAGCTGAACAGAAGTATGTGCCGTGATATATATTTACCAAGTGTGTTTATAAAAGCTGACACTGTAAAATGATCTAAAGTAAAACCACTTTTTTTCTGAAACAGGTCATACTCTTGGGATACAAGACTTTATAGTTGACTGTGCTGGTTCAGTGTAGGATTTACTAACTTGAAAATTTGCTACTGCTCACTTCTTGGAAGCTAGATTACAAATGAAAGGCTATGTGTTCATGTGATATGCAAAATGTAGGTCTGCCTTGCCAACTGGTCAGCTGCCAGTTATAAATTATGCTGTAGGTATTTTCATGTAGAATATGGAGAACATTCTGCAATTTCTGTGTTTAATTTATTAAAGTACAGCACAAAGTAATATATAGTCTGCGTTTGCCTCCTTTAACTGTACGGCAGGCATATGCTTTTGTTCTAAATGTAATCAAAATTATGGTATCTCACATACCACTTAGTGAAATCTCTTGGCAAAGGCTGCAGTTTTTATTGTGATGGCTATATTTTTGCATGTCTTAAAACTAAATGGCATTGCTGGAGTTGCTGATTTGAGAGGCAGAGTTCTTTTCCTTGCAGAGTGGCACACAGCTGTGTTGGAGCATGCTGTGGGTGGAGGTACCCCATCTTTCAAGTCCATAGTAATAACAGAAGGAAAGAAATCAAAATCGTGATTCTAATGCTCTTCTATGTATTTCTAGCTCCTGCTGCAGGGGTGACTATGTAGTCATTCACAAGGAGTCCCATGACTCAAGTTAAAATGCCTTGGTATATGTTGGCAGCAGTTTGCTTGTGTCTAGAGGAATATCCCACAGGCACAGACAGCTTATACTCCCTTGGATAATCAGCACAGCGTAGGATATGTGGCTTAGTGTTTAAAAAAATCACATACAAATCATCCGTTTGAATTCAGTACAAGCAGAGAGAGTAGGTTATTGCACGATGCCAGTCCTTGTTCCTTCATAAATTAGCTTAAAAGTTGATGCAAAGTTATCTTTGAAGATTCAAACATCAATTAAAGCAATAGCAACATAATCAGTCATTACAGCATGCTCTATTTTAATGACCCAAGCAGCTTACATCTTCTTTTTCATCTTTGGCAACACCTCCACATATTTTATTTCCATCTGAGATGTCAGACATTCAAATGGCTTTTCAAAGTTGTATGTCTATTCTCAAGGGCTAGAATAGTTTCTTCTTTTAAGAAAATGTAAGTTTCAGGAGAAATATTTATGCAATAAATATTAAGTGACTGTATTTTAGTGTAACTGTGTTGTTTTCTGATCTCATCTGACTGTAAAGAAGCACTTATCCCTTTTTCACCTTCCTTGAAAATTTGCTTGGTAGTGTATTAGATTGTCCAGAGAAGCTTCACCCTATGATCCTTTCATACAATAAAAAAAAATATATACATCTTTTGCAGCCAGGGCAAATTTTGGGTTCAGAGCCAAAATCCATGGTCTTCTCTGGTCTCTGTATAGTGAATTAAACCCCCAAATGTTTTCATAGCTATAACCTTGAGCAGTTGTTTTGGGATAGATACCAATAAATATAATGGGTCCACTGGGAAGAGACAGAGCATTTTCAGATTTATGAAGGGGAAAAAAATCAATAGCCTCCCTGAGGCTGTATAAGTCATGAGTAGTACCAGTAGTTTTATGCAAAGTTGACAATATCATGAAATATAAACCCTTGGTTTGGAATTTTACCAGAAATTAAAGTGGCATTAAAAAGAAAAATAAATGTTTTGGCACATGGATTAACAAGGTGCTTTGTATTTCTTATCACTTTGCACTGTGAATTCCTTTCAACTCAGCAATAAAAGACAGTTCAGGAAAGATTTAAGAAGAGCTTGGATCTCGGTCCACGTGTCTCCTCTGAATTAGGACTTCCCCAGTTAAAGCTATCTGTCTCTGAGGAATACTCATTCTGTGACTGACAGGTCACTGGGACTATTCTTTAGCAGACTGGATGTAAGAGAATTAGGAGTAGATGCTGGTTTTAAGGTTTCACTATGCTATTTACTGATAATAGCATTTAATGCAAATATTCACATCTAAAAACATGATAGTTTTCTGAAGTCATGTGGTTTCTTCCAAATCTTCCTGTGTGATGATCTTTCTTTGCACTGGCTGGTTTAGTTATTGATATAGTTATAGTGGGAGGTGTCCCTGCCTATGGCAGGGGGGTTGGAACAAGATGATCTTTAAGGTCCTGTCCAGCCCTAGGCATTCTGTATGTTGTTGGGTTTTGTCCTGGAAAAAGAGAAAAGAAAGAAACCGCGCTCAAGTTGTTATATAAATATAAACATATATTTGGGGAATGGAGTAGGTTCTTTCTAAGGAAGAAGAGAAAACATTTCTTTACACAAAGCAGATCAACTAAATGAAGCTCCAGTACATGAGTAGGTTGAATTCTGCTGGAGCATTAATTAGTCTTTACATAGGGGCAATAGTACTTCTATCTTCAATGTATTCCTTCCATCTACTGGCTTGTGTTGGTGAAACAAAAGGAAAGCAATTCTGTATGGAAAAATTTCAAGCTTGGTATTGTCCTTTTGAGTGCAAGTCCAGTTGCAAAACAACTCATCAGAAGTTGAATATATTATCTCTTTATATACTGTAGAATCATAGACTAGTTTGGGTTGGAAGAGGACCTTAAATATCATCTAGTTCCCACGTCCCTGCCATAGGCAGGGACACCTCCCACTAGATCAGGTTGCTCAGTGCCTTGTCCAGCTTGGCCTTGAATACCTTCAGAGAGGAGAGTAGTATTGCCCCTAGGTGTATCAGTACTAGTTGCTCCTATCAGTATGTTGGTAGGAAATTTGGTATGACTCCCTGATGGTATTCAGTCATGTTGTGCACTATTTGAAGACCATGCAGATTGCATTGTGGAAGTTTCAAATCTATTTTCCCCTCAGTATGTTACAAATTTAGGTAGCGTAGTGAAGATCATAGAAACCCCCCCCCCTAATCCTTAGGGGATTTTAAATTGAAAAGTACAATTTTGCTGCCTTCCTTCCCCCAAAAAGAAGATGTATTGTTTGCTACTGGAAAATTGAAAAGCTGAAGAGCGTGGAAAGAATTTTTTCACTTTTCATCTGCATTTGAAAAAACACTTTTAGGAGATACTTAGGCAGGGGCTGGAAGGGAATGCTGCTTACTCCTGGTTAGTTATGCTAATAGAGGTATATAAATAAGAAGAACCTATGTAATCTATACTGGCATCTGCACAGCAGCTCCCTGGTGGAAGCTTTAGGACTGGGTTGCCTAACCGGCCTGCACAGCTCTATTCATGTGGGCAGCCTCCTCTCCTTGCCTCCTTCCCCCAGCAGCCTTTGAGGTGGGAAAAGATGGCTCAATGTTAGACCTCTTTGCTTCTGTGGTCCCAGCCAGCTGTGTTCTGCTGGGTTTTGCTGGGCTGGTTACATCCACTGTGAGCAATGAAGCTTGCCCATCCTTTCTTCCTTAGCTTTGTAGAGAAGAGCACGAGAGTTTTCCCCTCTCCATTTCAGGGTTTGTCTATATCTATGGTCCAGAAGATTGAACTGTATCAGGTTCTGTTTAAAATGTATAGAATCATAGAGTAGTTTGGATTGGAAGGAACCTTAAAGATCATTGAGTTCCAACCCCCCTGCCATAGGCAGGGACACCTCCCACTAGATCAGGCTGCTCAGTGCCTTGTTCACCTCCAGAGAGGGGGCATCCACAACCTCTCTGGGCAACTTATTCCAGTGTTTCACCACCCACACTGTACCTGCATATAATTTTTATAATAAAAAAAAAAAAGAAAAAGTAAAAAGTTTCAGCTGTGTGGGTCGTGCACACCATTTGGATATGCACAAGTGGAAATAAATTTAAACATGCAGCTCCAAAGTAAACAGATATGACTGCGAATATACACAGGGAACCGATCAGTTGAGCTTTACATAGTCATTTTTCAAGTTAAACATGCTTTAATGTAAGCCATAAATTTCATCATATGAATATTTTTATGAGCTGCATTTCATCCATTTATTACTCTGGAGTTCCAGATAGTTGACAGCGGGTAAATACGGTGCCAGTTCGCCTGCATGTCGAGACACTGGGAGACTTCTCTCTCCTACACATTGTTTAAGCAAGACTAACAAATTACTGATATGATTTCAGGCATATTTTGGTGAGATTTTTACTTGACAGTGCAGCTGCCAGGAATTATTGCATAAGCCCAGGCTGTGATAATTCTGACTGAGTCCAAGGTGGAGGCTCTAGTTTTGAGACCTCAAACGTGGTAATAACTACAGGTTCTTCAAAGGATTTTCCACCTGTTTTGGGGCAGACTTTGCTTTTATTGAAGATCTCAACTCCTGGTTTTTAAATTAAAATTACAGTTTCTAAATCCATAAGACTGTGATGTCTTAAGAAGCAATAAAGTACACTAAAAGCAATATGTATTAGAATAATTTGAAATAGATTTTAGGTAAATTACTGTGCATGGTCAGATTATGTGCACCTGTACTATAAAAATACCAATTCTGATTGACTTAGAACCCTTTGAAAAACAGAGTTATGGAAGGAAACTCTGCCATAATCTCTCTTGGGGTCGAGGGGGAAATTTGGTTGCCTAGAAGTGTTTCCCTTGTTTCCCTAAAAATATTCAGATGAGTATGTTGAATCAGCTGAGGCCAGGTTTTTGCTACCTGTCTTTGTTGCTCATCTAGAAGATGTGAGTTTAGATGTCTGGAGTTATAAATGAAAAAGCTATGCTTTACCCTCCCTCTCAAAAAGGGACAGCTAATTTGATAATCTAGATATATCCATTAAGTGTCTTAAAGGAGGGCAGGATAAATGCCACTCATGAGCTGGCCAAAAGGGTATTTGCTATTGGAGGATGGCAGTACATGTATATACCTGTACATTGTTTATTTAACCAAGCTTGTTTTCTGTTCTGATAAATGTAGAACAAAATATCTTGTCTTTTCAAGCTGGGTTCTGAATTAATGTCTTATGTTCATTAAAGTTGTGAGTAAAGTAGAAAAAGCTGATTTACAAGTAGCTTATTATCAACTATATGAGTTGCATACATATGTTAGCATACAGCTAAACATAGTGTGTATTTAGAAGCTAGTCTAGTATTTTTACAACATATGCCTGAGAATTAATGGTCTCTTTTGAAAGTCTACTGCAGAGAAGTACATCATGGTACAGTCCTAGAGCCAGTGTAGATTCCTGAATTTGTTTTTTCCCATTTCAGTCTTTTTAGTATTTTCATCACTAACATAACATTGATCAAGGAAGACAAGTCCTTGCAGCCATGAAATAAAGTGCTGGAAGCATTCATTGGCTTTGTGAGTGCTGTACCATGGCAACCCTATCAGTTTCACATACCAAAGCATTGTAATTTGAATTTTGGTAGATGAAGGAAGTGGCTATAGTATTAGCAGACCTTAATCTGCAAATGATACAGAGCTTTGAATGTGGAGTGACCTTGTTCGCTAGGCAGAGCGCTGTGCCTGATAGCTACACAGTAGCTTTCTAATTCTTCTCTTTTCCAAGAATAATGACATCTCTCACCCCTGTACTGATGACAAAATTGCCATCTTTCTCAAAAGGGGATTGCACTGTATCATGTAATCTTTTTCTCTGTCTCCACTCAGAAGATTATATTTGCTTCAAAACGTTGTAGTAAAAAGAAGCTGATTCTGTAAATTCGAGAATAGCATCTTCCCTCTACTTTTTTTTTCCCTGTTTTGATTGTTATTCTTTCCTATGCATAGGGAAATCCACTGTGTCCTTTGGTTGTTGCAGCTTCTTATATCTTCTACTAGTGCTGCACTTAAAGATTTTTGTCATACCAATTGAAATAAAGATTATATGCTGAATTGGGAATGCTTTATGGTCCTTACAGTGGATAAAATATGTTAATTTGTGTAAATGCTCTTCTGAGTGCAGATGCTTGCATTGAAAACATGCTTATCTTAAAAGCTGCATGTCTTTCATTCTGGCCTTCCTTCCTTTATATGCAGAGTTTTTTTTTTTTTTAATACATGTCTTAATATTTGAGAAGAGTTTTAAAAGGAGACATTTGAAGCTAAGTGGAAAAAAACACCAACCTTCTCTCTTTTTCATAAATATTCATGGTTTCATAGAAAATCTTTTAACTGAATTGCTATTTTCCTTTGAGGTTTTGTGTGTTCTTTCCCTTTCTCCCTCCCCCCCTTTATTTTTTTTTCCTCTATGCTTCATTTCATTGCTTTAGATTAGCAAATTAAGAATGCTAAGTTGGCTGGGCTATTATGCTTGACATCAAGTCTGGTATGTGAAGTGTTTGTCTGCACACTTTTGTTACAGAAGTGTTATGTATCCTAATAACATGTGATAACACACGAGCAAGTGAATTAAGTAGAGTTAAAAAGATGGACTGTGTGCTTTCAAGTTTTAGAGTATAAGCTGAAGCATTTATTTGCGTGTCATAGTTATCGAGCTTACAAAGAGAAATAATATGCAAGTTGCATTTGAGTTCAACAATGACAATATTGCATTATACATTAATTATATCTTGAAGGGAAATTTAATGAGGTGGGCTTGTTTTTTTCCCCAGAGCTTCATATTGAAAAATATTTATGTCAGAACTCAGCTGTTTAAATTCATATTCTGAATCCAAGGGTCATTTAATTTGAGCTAGATGACAGCTTGGGTCTGAAACACAGGTAGAAAAAAATAGATTAATTCCGATTCAGGGGAAGTTGCTTTTGTTTTATCAAATACAATAATTTTGATTTTTGAAGAGCTGTATTCTCGCTCTCCTTATTTTTAACAGAACCTCATTTACTAGAAAGAATTTGGTAAAAGTGATGCAAGGAACAGCAGAAACAAATGTTTGGTGCAAGCAGCTGGACAATACCATTGCAAATACTGACCTGTTAGAAAAATGTAACAGAATATATGCAGGAAAAACAATGATAAATTTTCCTTACAACAAAATACAGGCACATATAATGTTATAATCATTAAATATTAATTTTTTCAGGTTTTCAAGGCTACACCTGTAGTAAATTGGAACTCTATATAATACATAAAAGATGAACTGTGTAGTGTGATAAGAGTAATGAATTTCACATTTCCTGCTATGAAGCCTGCAGAGCCTGCTACCATCTGATCATAAATAAATGCCCAGTCAACAGCAATGTCAGTCCCTGTAAGGAGAACATCGGGGTAAATAAATCAAATGTTGTTTAGGACATTTTTCTCTGTAGGAAAGAAATACACAAGTGCTTTCCGGATGTTACTCACTGCTGATTATTCACTGCACACTTTTATTCCATCTCATTCACTGAATTTCAATGTGTTAGACATTTAAAATTCAGTCAAATGCTAGAGAGAGAGAGGGTAAAAATGGCAAAGGACGAGGATATTCAAATCTCACTGGAGAAGTAAGTATATAAAGCTGAAAGCTGGCAGCACACTATAATAGCAAAGACCTGTAGTCCTTTTTCCCTGGTCAATAGCTTAGTCAAAAAGGCAGCTTTGCATATATTACAGAGATATCTTCTAATAATATATTTCCCTTTTAGAGATTTATCCTTCTCCCCCTGTCTTTTCCAGCCTTTTTCACCATGTGCAATTTACATTCATGTTCCATGTTCCTATTTGAGTAACATATACACCTGCTGTCATTTTTACAGCTTACACCCCTCGATGGCTTTCTTTGGGGTGGAGGGGGAATGGCTTTTAAAATCCCAGTCTCGCCTGTTACTGTTTATGGGATTTGAACATAATTGCACAGAAAACCATGTCTTAGGGTTTGTTTGCCATACTGTAAAATTCTAACACCATTTCTAGGAAAGTTAGTTATAGCAGAAACAGAGGTTTCAAATTTTGATGGTTTCTTTTTCTTTCTGTTCCTTATTTTGAGTTATGGCCTTGAGAATGGAAAATACAGTGATTTGTCTCTGGTCATGGGTCAAATCTAGAACTGCAGGGGAGTAGGAGGTCTTGAAGAACTGAGTATAAGGAAAGCTGCAAATTTAATGTGTGTTTAGTAGAAAAAAAAAGTATATGTTATCTACACAGATCTGAAGTAAAAATTTGTACAAGTTATCACTAGAAGGAAATAATTTTTGACAAGTAATAAGCACAACATTTACATCCCCTGACCTGTATCCACTGGCATTGCACTTAATGATGAAATTGGGAATCTGAGATTCAGGCCTCTGTTGCAGATGAACCACAGTGGAACAAGGAGCTATTGCAGTGATGTGTGAAGTTTGACCTTACAAGTATTTGTTTTCTTACTGTTCATCAGGATTGTTTTTTAATGTTGAGGGTTTTAAGATTCCTGCCTGTTATTTTTTTGTTAGTGTGGTTGAGGCAAGTGGGGAGTCACAGAGATGAAAAGCTTCTGGGATGAGTTAGATATGTAAAAAGTCACACCAATGATGGCCCTGTCATCACCTTCTCCTCTCTTTCAGCAGATAGACAAAATTATACAATCAATGTGTGCAAAGAAATTAACACCTCCTACTTTTTTCAAGTAATTTTGGGTAGAACAGGACCTTGAACCTTTACCTGAAACACCTTATATAAACTGGCTCTGGCTGTTTGTGCTCTATGGCAGTACTGCTAAAGGAGATGATGTTGAAATAGTTTTAGAAATTCTACAGATTGTTTATTCCCCTGACTGTTTAAATGGTATTTTTGGACTTGCTGTTCTTCCTCTTCTTCACAGGAAGGGGCTAGGACTTTTTAATAGGATATGTGATGGAAGGACTAGAAATAATGGATGTAAATCAGAGGAAGAGAGATTCAAGCTAGAGATAAGAAAAATTCTTTGGGGTGGGGGTAGTGAAACACTGGAAGAGGTTGCCCAGAAAGGCTGTGGATGCCCCCTCTCTGGAAGTGTTTAAGTCCAGGCTGGACAAGGCACTGAGCATCCTGATCTAGTGGGAGGTTGAAACTAGATGATCTTTAAGGTCCCTTCCAACCCAAACTATTCTATGGTTCTATGAAATCCATTGAGTTGGAAGGTACCTTCACAGGCCATGAAGTCCAACCCCCTTGAAGTGAGTGGGGACATCTTGTAGTAGATGAGGTTGTTCAGAGCCTTACCAAGCCTCCAGAAATAGGGCCTCCACCACCTCTCAGGGCAGCCTGTTCCAGTACCTCACTACCCTCATGGGGCAGAACTTCTTCTTAATGTCTCAATTAAACCGCCCCTGCTCAAGTTTAAAGCCACTGCCTCTCATCCTGTCCCTCTGTGCCCTGAAAAAAGTCCCTTCCCAATTTTCCTGTAGCCCCTTCAGGTACTGGGAGGATGCCATGAGACCTCCCTTAAGCCTTCTCTTTCCAATGCTGAACAGCCCAAACTCTCCCAGCCTGTCCCTGTAAGAGAGGTGCTCCAGCCCCTTATTCATCTCCAACAGGTCTTTGTCCTTCTTGTACTGAGAGCTTCAGATCTGAAAGCAGTACTCCAGGTGGGGTCTCACCTGGAGAGCAGAATAGAGGAGCAGGTTCACCTCATTGTTTTGGTTGTGTGAAGCAAACATCCATGAAAGACAAATGAGGATTATGTGACCAGCTTGCCAAGAAAGCCAGAGCTATGGCATTTATAATGCTGAAAATGGCAAGCTACCTTGGAAGCTGCTAATATGAATTATACCATGGACTTAACCTCCATTTTCTTTTTGTTTATTTTTGCTTCCTGGCTTTCATTCTGTGGGTAACATATGTCACCATCATCTTTACTTGAGTTTAGAACAGGAAAGAAACATTTTCCCAAAGTCAGCAGATCTTTGCCATGAAGCAGATGCTAGGTTATGACCTCCTGTACCCTGCTGTAATCAGTACACGTGCTGCTGCTCTAACACAATGTTTGCTGCATGACAGGGTAAAATAACAATCATATCAACTTCAAGTACAGTGCTTGAATGCTACAGTGATGCTGAGGTTGATGACACTGTTAATCTGTCTTTCAGCTGTAGCGATAATGTAAGTAAATATAATATTAGATACATGAGTAAAATGATTTGTTGGACTTCGTTTAAAACAAACTAAGTTTAACTTTAATAGCTAAATGTAGATAAGCATAAGCTTGACACAGCCATAGTGATAGGAGAGGTGAAATGACTTGAGTAGCAATAATCTGGAGATATATAGTAGGAATTTGAATTGAAAATTGGAAGTTCAAGAATAGAAACATCCTTTCATCTTAATAAAAGATACTTACGATCTGAATGGGGAGCTTAACAATTACAAGGTTGAAGAAGTAGCTATTAAAAATTGTACACTGGGTAAATGAAGAAAAAAAGATAGTATGGGGAAGGAAAACAGTATTGAAAACCCAAGAAAGTCTGCCCTTAAGTTGAATGTGGAGCAGTGGCAATATCACTGATAGTTAGAACCAGAAGGGATTCAACAAGCAAGAGAATAAATTGAATTCTTTCTTTCTCACACATTTGAGGTGCTGGCTGCCTATGCATGATATCATTCTTGGAAACATGAAAAGTGGTGAGGAGATGAAGTGGAAAGGGATATAAAATGCCTGGAGAAAAAAAAAAAACAGTTATAGTTTATTCTGCTTTACTATGGTACGAAAAGGAAATAATGATAGAAAATGAAAGAGCAAAGCAGACATAAGTTAACACATTTAAAGGACTTGATCCAGTTGGTTTAATGTGTTTAAGAGCTTAGTGTATATCCTGATGTGTCTCAGATGAAACACTCATTGATGTGCACTAAAAGAAAATAGATGAAAGGCTCTCAAATTTTCAAGGCAGGTATAATTTTTTTAGCTGTGAAATCTGACTGCCAATGCATAAAGATTTCCTATTAAGTGGAAACAGAACAAGGGGAAACAGATAAAATCTCTTCCATCATACCCTATTGTACCAAAGCATATAAGGCAAGTTTTCCTCACGCTTCTGGTGAGTGAATATTAGTGTTTGAACCTTAGAGTAGACCTTGGTCTTCAAAATGTCCTTGCTTTTTGCTTTTGCCAGTACTATAGTTTTCAAGAAAGAAACAGTGTGGAAGTAGGAATGGCCCTACAAGTAAAAGATGGGAATGCATTATGCCTTGGCCATAAACTGCTGAGGCTTCAGAAAGCTTTGATGGCCCCCCCAAAATCCTGTTATTGCCATCACACCCTTTAACCCTTTTATGCTGTGATTCATGGTTTTGAAATGTAGGATACATTGACAATGGAGCAGCTGACACTTGGTGGGTCTTTGCTATGAGTCTTTGAGTCAGAAACTTAATTGGAAATTATAGTGGACTGAGTGGTGGTGTTTGGGGGGAAAAATTCTGACTGGTTCAAAATTCCATGCCTTTTATTAACCTTAACAGAGAAAATACTTTAAAGATTAAGGAATCCTATATTTAATATCATACTGTATACATATTTTCAAATGTCTTAGGCTACAGAAATTCAGCCTTAGCTCATAAAGAATGGTAGAATTTTCATTGACAAAAAATATATTGTAATTAATATGTAGATATATTGTACACACTTTTTTTATTATGTTATAAGCCAAGAAGGAGGAACAAGGGTACCTGAAGTTACTAAGGTGCTGGATTTTTTTAGTTGTGACTTTTTTACCCAGAGTCTCCACCCAGAAAATCTGAATATCTAGGTTAGATAGAAGGTGACACAACAGAGAAAAAGAAAACATTAGGCCTGGGAAAGGGAGAGAACATTTACATAAAACAAATAAAGCTCTTTGATTGCACTCTGTTACACAAGATAATGGGTTAGTGTGGTCATTTCTTTGGGGAAGGAGTTTATTTTCTGTTTATTAATAGATTTTAAAGAGCTGAAGACTAATGCTATGGCTCAAACTGTTCAAACCCAAAGAGAGGATTTGGCGTAATACAGTTTGATAGAGTCATCTACTAAAATGATTCAGAAGGCTTTTTCTGAATTCCTTTGATCATGTAGCTTTCAAAACATAATCAACCTGCTCTTTGGCTCTAAAGTAGGGCATTATCAAAGAACATGTGCTGCATAACATCATGTCTCTATCTAGTCAACCAACTGCATTGCTTAGTCTTCACTTGGGAAGGTGCAGCACAAGCTGGTTGGTTTTTTACATGTTTAATGTGTTGCATTATTAGAAAAAGAGATACCCCTTCACCTGATCAAGTGAAAGATGTCCCTGGTCACTGCAGGAGAGTCGAACTAGATGGTCTTTGAAGGTTCCTTCCAACTCAACACATTCTAGATTCTGTTTTCAGTACACCAAGATCTCAGTTTTAGCCCTGTGAATATAATTGTGCTTTGGGTTTTTTTTTATTGTTTACAGTTCTTTTTCTCTCCATAGACTCTTTTTCTATATGCTTCTGCACAGCCTAGCATTCTGTAGACCTAAATGTGTCTTTGTGACACAGCTTTCTTTGCCTTGCCATCCCCTGGGTTGCTTCCAGCCTCTTGAGAAAAGAAGTGTTTACGCTTCTTATCACAGACAGCAGTGAACTTCTGCTTAAGCAGCCAGGTTGACTGCTGCTGCTTGTACCTTGTACAGTTGGAAATCACAGCTGTTTGCAGTAACAACCTCCGTGTCTTGGGTGTTTAATTCATGCATTAAATAGAAAGCTTTTCTGCACTTGCATCGTTTCTGTGACCTTACCACATGAAAGGGATTTTTTGCACTCATGAGATCCCGTGGGCATTGATCCATGGTCTTTATCTGTGCACATAGTTCTCTTCTGAGAGAACACAAGAGTTGGAAAGCTTGTCCTTTAGTACAATCCAGACTAGCAGGTATGTTTGTGTTCTTGGTGGACATGTTTGTCTGATTGCCTGGGAGAGATAGTAGGTTTGTAGGTGGAGTCACCTGGCTTCCAGCATTCAGGCATGTTTGCTGGGAGTAGTTAGCTTATCCTGCTTGTCTCCAAAGTAAAGAGACTGCTTTTCATTTCTCTTCAGCAACTACAAATTGGGGGGGGGAGGGGGCTCTGAAGGGGTGCATTGGGTTCAACATTGGAATAATCCAGTACATTTTTGGGATTTGTTAGAGATAGTATGCAAATGGGTGGCTCAGAAATGGGTGATTTAGTGAGTGTAGCAACTGTTTTGATTGGGAAATTGGGAACTACTGTGATGGGAATATATTGGCAAGTTTCAGGAACCAAGAAAAACTTTTTTATGGCAAACTGCTATCCCATTTATCACTTAACAACTAAAAATTAAGCATTAATTAAGCATATTAGTCAAGCCCTTGGCTGTACAATACCGTATATCTGATGCTGTATTGGTGACTCTGCTGGCTGCAAATTGTGATGGCACTTCATCCCTGAGATCAAGCTGGCTCAGCAAGAGAGCTCTTTGAGTAAAGCAAGTGGGTGTCACCATTTTCCTCCAACTTCCACTGTGTATCAGTGGCATTTGTGTACAGTTTCTCCATGCATCAGGATCAGCCTCATCCAACAGACTGTGTCCCCTTTTCATAGGTCAGTTCTAGTCTGCTCCAGCATGTCCAGTGAGTTGTTTCCTTTTGAGTGCTGATCATTCTGGCCTCATCAGATGCCTGTTAACATGTTTTCAGACTGGGTCATAGTCATCACATCTCTTCAGGGTGTTGCAGACTGTGGATGACTTGTGACTTAGTCTTGCTACTTTTTCTTTCAACCCTGCCAAGCACAGACATATTTTAGTTCCTCCCCTATGACGTGCCCTCTTGTGGTATTTTCAGGGTAAAGGGCAAATGAAATGTGTTCCCCAAATCAGCCTTATGCTGCAGTTGAGTAGGGATAGATCTGAAATTATGTGCATCTCATGTCATCTATATCAGATAGCATTACAAAGAGTTTATTTGCAGTGTCAGTTCCCTTCTAATTGGATGGATATTCTAATTGAACTTGGGAATTTCCTCCTTGAAGACTGCCCACATGTTTTCTTTGAGATCCAATCATGAGATCCTTTAATGAGTAGGCATCCATTGAGTAGCTGAGCAGATGCCTTTATAATCTACTTGGCTGTCTAAAGTCATCAAAGATGTGAACTGAATATTAAAAAAATGCATTTTGCCTGTGTTAATTTTAAAATTTCACATATTCCTAGATTAAAATATAAAAAGTCATCTATATTGTTAAGATGGCAAAACCATGCCAACCTCAAGATACTCAGACTACTGAGCATGTTCAGCAAAAGGCATGATGTGAGATTTTTTTTTCTAGGTGTGCATGTCTGCTTATGCAAAAGAATTTTGCATATAAAGATAGGGAATGTCTCTGATGGGTGATACCTTAACTTGCTTGATGAGACTCCTTCTGTTTTGCTGCTTCAGAAGTATTTGGTGCAAAAGTTAAGCAAGTTGGACTTGGAATATGGCTTGTGGACAAGGAATGGAGCACAGAAGGATCCCAAGTGTCTAGTGAAGAGAAAGGAAAACTCTGCACCACTTATCTTTCACTCAATGAAACATAACTCAAGTTTTACTCAAGCTGTGGTGAAATCCTGTAGTTTCTGCTTTATTGCTTCATTGAAATGGAAAAAAAATATTTATGGAAGCAATCTTTTATCTTATTTGGCAGATACGGCCAAGTTCTGCCATAATGGGGGACTAAATTTCATCACATGGTGCAACTCCTTGTTTAAACAGGTAGATGTTGTATACATGTCAACATCATGATTTGCATACGTTATAGTCAAGGAATTTTTCCCTTGTGTGGACTTCTCCCCTCTCTGGGGCTGGAGCATGAGTATTAGGATTAATAATTCATTATTGCAGTTTTACTGTAAAGCACAAACAAAGTTTTCTTCATTTCTCCCCTTTAGGATAAAATGTGAGAGAGTTTTCTGAGCAGTGATGCTTTCCTGGCTTGTTAGTCACTAAGTCTTATGTTGCAGGACTTCAGAAAAGATTTCCTGTCATCCTCTGATTACAGAAGCCTATCTATTGAAACTTAAAGCATTTTGGTTATTATTAAGTGCTTAAAAGTGTAATGATTGAGTAAATGAGAAACTGCCACTTTCCTAACAGAGTCCTTTCAGAATGTCCTGAAAGAGTGTGTCCTCTATGAATCAGATAAATCTGGCTGTTCACTAATTAGCTTTGCATACAAACATAAATTTCACTAAACTTACTGTCTGTAATTGCTTTTCTGAGGGTCTCTGCTTCCCTGAGTCTTGGGTAACCTAAAACATAAAGGCAGTGTGTATTAATGCAGTGAATATTTCCTTTGCTTCATGAAGAAATCTAACCTGCTCAGCGTTTGCATGTCTCTACCCCACTCACAGCTGTTTATGAGCTCAGCTCTGGGAACAAACAGGTTTGGGCAGGCATGTCAATGACATGGTTGGTTCCTTGGCTGTTTTGCAAGCCAGAGTTGTGGAAGTATCTCCCATTCTTGGCTTGACTCTTGTTCCCTCGTAGCAAGCCTTATTTTCCCAGGCAGATTGTTGAAATGTGCTAACGAGCCTCCAAAGAATATAAAGTATGTCCTCCCCTGGTTGCACATTTTCTAGTTCAAAAGCTACTTCTCGTGGCAGGCCCAGGTATGACAATCTGAAGCAATCTGAGATCATTTGCTATGCCATTAGTGTGTCTGCACCCAGAATGCACTTCTGGTTTTCTGTTGTGTCCTACCAGAAGTCAGACCTGGATACTATTAAAACAAAGACTTGTACTGATGTATTCTTTTGATATACACTCATTTTCTCTCCATAGCAAACCAGTACTAATAGTTTCTTCCAAATCAGAACACAATTAAGTGCAACATATATGTATTTCCTTTTAGAAATAAACTTTTTAGAAGGAAGTACCTTTACTTTTCAAAGTTAAGTCTAAGGCCTTTCAGCTGCAGTTAGGACCCTAAATGCTATAAATGTATGCATTCCTTTTTGCTCTTTGTAGAGTGGATTTTCTCAGAAAGAGTGAGTGAAACTTTGGGGGCTCCCAGACGTCCTCTGTAATTTTTGTTTCAGAAATAAAGGGTTCCTCAAGATACAACTCTTCTTTCCCATGCCACAGACACTTATCACCAGCATAAATGGACACCTGCCAAGTTGTCTCTTATCCTTCTGATCAGATCAGCCTGTGCCTCTTTACTTTATGCCTCAATAACATGTGTGACTTGCTCCATTGCGTGTCAGGTGGCTCCTTGTCCCAGCTCCTGGGCTTTTGTAGTTCTCAGATACCCAAGGGAAACATGAAGGAAAGGAGGAGGAGGTGTGTCTACTCCCACCATGTCTTGAGCTCTCTCAAGCCCCAGCTGAACAGTATAAGGTATTCAAATCACATTTTCAAAGCTAGGCAGTGACTTTTTTTTTTCCTTTCATATTTCTACAATCCTAACTTAATCACAAAAAAGTACTGTGTGTGCTTTCTTTCCTCTGCTACACTTCTGGCTCCCCACCACCAACCAAATGTTGCTTTGTGAAGCTTGGAACTTTGAGATGTTTTGCCAAATTCCTGAATGGAAAATACCTATGTGATTTTAATGTCAATATCCCATGTCAGCTGAGAGTAGTTCTTTAAGTATCAGTACTCCATGTTTGAAAATAAAATTTCCAGTGGCAAATTTTTATATTTTTCATAGTTGTATTTTCCAGAAATGCTTTGCCCAACTCAGTTCAATAAAATCGAAGATGCAGTGGGTGTTTGTACTTCTGTAGTTTCACAAGAAGACTGGATGACTTCACTTTTTGTTGTTTTTGAAGATCCACACTGCTTTATTTTTATAATGTACCTGTGATTTGGGGCCATTTCTCTCCATTGGTAGAGCACAAAATTCACAGCTTCAGTAAATTGGCAATTTGGTTCTTCCTTTGTCACCTACTTGAAAGTGTGAAATCGTTTTTGGCAGAAAAAAAATTATGCTTAAATGTTTCTTGTGAAGAAGAGTTAAACTGCATCTGTGAAGTATTATGAGTATTTGGTATTAACCAAGCTTTTTCACTGATCAAGATGAATTTGCTTACATTTAATATCTTTGATGACTTGGAATGTTATAGAAATTGTCATTGATAATATCTTTTAAACTACCTTCTCCTAAACTGGACAGAAAGCAGCTGCAAGGGTGTGATAGTTGTGTTTGTCACCTGCAAGTCTGTCCACATGGACCTAGTTCATGGGAGCATCCATACATCCTGACACAGGGCAATAGATCTATCAGGAAAAACTCAAGAGATATCATCTTCAGTTGTTGCTATCAGGAGTTTCATCTTAATCTCTCCATTTCCGTGGTGTCTCTTCTCATAATTCCACACCTTGACTGCTTTTTATAGTATTCTTTGAACTGAGTTAGCTTCAAAAGGGGTCAGATCACAACCTCATGTGAATCATGCTTGCTCCTTGAAATGAATTAGAGCTGGACTTACCTGTTCACCATCTGCTTCTCTGCTTGTTGCACATGGAGGAGTAGTTCTGCTAAATGCATTCACCAGGGCTTTTTGTTTGATTTCTTTGAGTCCCTGCTATATCATTAAATCTTAAACAGCAAAAGAAAGCAAATTGATTTTAAACATCGATACAAAATGCATTCTTTGTTAACATTTACAAGTGAACAGGAGTGATTTTTTTGGGAGAGGATGTGTCTACTTTTACCTCTCCAAACGTTCTTCAGGAATGGAATGAAAGAAGTGTTTCCTTGAAGGAACTGAATGCTCTCTGTAGGATAAATCTGATAAATTTGTATCTCATGAATAAAACAGAGTAAGTGTCTAGTGAAAAAACTGCTCTAACCAGCCACGTGTCAGCTAAGAGTGTAATTCAATCTATTAGAGGTCCAGTATAAACTGTATAATGGCAGAGTACAGTGCACCACCAATATGTAAATGAAAGAAGAATTATTTTCAGGGATGGCTGGTTGTATTTCAGATTAAAACAGTTTACTAATAAGGCATTATAGAGTTAAGAGTATCTTCCAACTGTCTGTAACTTTCAGAGCTGTCAGTTCCTAATTATTTTGTCTCCACAAGCAACGACATTATAAAATGTCTCTCCAACACTTGCAGCATTAGGATGTGTGTAGCCTGCAGTTAAAGTGCAGTAGCTTGAAAAAGAAGTGTGATGTTTATTAGGTCTAATTGTGCATAATTCTTAAAAGCTGTTTGACACCTAAGAAGAGATAAATGTTTTCACGCTTTCAAGGTTCAAACGCGGCACACTGTCTTCGTACCAATTATGTCGCTGTATCCTATGATGTGAACTGCTCTTTAGTTTTCTGCCTTCTCCTTTTTATTATTTCCAGCCTAGAAATTAACTACACACTCCAAGATTTTTTTCTTTTTCTTAAAACACTGAATTTTTCTGCAGTTCTACTATTTTACTATGTGTTAAGTAAGGTATGGATATTTCTGCAATTAATGTACTGTAACATCCTCCTTGAACCTCAAATTCAAATTACATTCCCATATATACAGAGCAATATTTGTGATGAAAGATTTCAAATTACTATGAATTTTCCAATGCCAGTTGACGTTCACTTATTATTCATTGTAGAAATTATGCACTGGATCATTAAGTGTTGTTTTTTATTGCAGAAAAGCGTGGTATTTCCTTTTCTATTATAAGGAACCAACATTTATTTGCTTTTTCATGCAAGTAGTATCTTTGTTCATCAGATTTTCATATCTGATCCAATAATTTGTATTTTAATGTCTACATAATAATGTTTCTGTTTAGATTTGTATCTCACCTAAATAAAGAATAAGGATGTGATGCTAAGATGCTTTACATATGCAATGAATACTAGAAGGAAGGAAGAGTAGTAGTTAAAAAAATTAACACAATCAATGTTATGTTGCGGTAATGCTAAGTTTCATTGTGAAATTTTGGTGACATTTTAAACTCTTGGATTTGGATATTAAGCCTTTGAGGTGTACTTGTTCTAGTCCTTCACATAAGTATTTCATTCTACCTCACAATGGATTCCAGGGTATTCTCCGTTGTGGTGTTCACCAACTGTTTCCTCTTTTGAGCAGGCAGCTGAAATACAGAATTAAGGAAGCAGAAGAGAGTAAGAACTAATAGAACTAAGGAAGCTAGGTTGGTGGCAATGGTTGTAACAGGGAGGAATTTTTAGGAAACAGATGGCTTTCTGCCCACAGTGAAGGAAAAATTGCTCCCAACTTCAACTGCAGCTGAGTGTAAGTGAGGGGCAGAATTGTCCTCCCTGTGCAATGAGTGGGAAAAGTCAAGCAGCCAGTGAATGAGTGCTAGAAATTCTGATGAAGTGTGTTGGGTAGGTAGAGAAACCATCATAGA
>VZTY01015018.1:0-12077 GCA_013400935.1 Turnix velox
AGGGGCAAAATCCTCTCCTTTGAGCACATTTCCACCATTGCAAGCTCTTCTGTTGGAGAAAAAATGCTATGTAAAAATGAAAACTTGGAGTTTCACTAGGTTTTTGAGTGCTGCTCTGATGCCATGCACTTTCTTTAACAGCATAAACTGTATTTTCTGTTTTATTCTATCTCTGTCTGCTAATGATATATGATGCATAATCAGATAGTGTACCCCTGAGTTTAGGGGATCTCCTTTTTGCATGTGAAATTACATTCCTCAACTTGTCCCAGTGCCAAAGCCCCCCCTAAATACAAACCATCATGAATAACATACAAAAGATGGTAAAGCTCTGCTCTCATATAAAAGAGGTCAACTACAGGCACCAGATGAATGCAATTCTTCAACCAAAGCCTGGAGAAGTCTGTGTTTGAAGCTGGCACCTGCAGGGAGCAAGCCTGGGCACAGGCAGAACATTCTACTTACACACAGAAAAAAGATTTGCTCCTCATCATCCACAGGACAAGACCTATAGTTCCAAATAAAAAGCCAGTGGCAAATCCATTGCTAAAGCAAAACTGTGGAACAGATTGTGATGAACTGAGGACTGTTTCATCCCAAGAGCTGCACAAATTGTCAGAGCAAGGGCCAAGAGAAAATAGAACATGACCAGAAATATTCTTACACCACCTTAACTAAACTTCACCTGAGGCTGGGCTGAGGCAACTAGTTAATTTCGCAGCAACTGCTCTGCTTTTGCAGCACTTTCTGAGTTGAGAAAAAGCTTCCTTTAGAGATGAAGCCACCTTCCCTCTTAGAAGACATGAAGCAACCTTCCCTCTCAGCAGAGATGTGATTTCCCCTTTCCAGTCCTCCAGCAGGGAGCCAGCCTTCCAGAATGTTGTATTTTTAATTAATTTCAGCAATTGGATGCCATGGCTTGGCAGGAGGTGGGATGGAGGCACAGGGAGCACTGAATCCAAATGGAAACCTCCCCTTGGGTCCAGGAATGTTCAGCTTTGGAGTTTTGCCTCAGGTTTGTTTTGAAGTGCCACCAAGATGGAGGTTCTAGTCCTGCTCCAGCTGCACTCAACTATTCCTCTCCACTCAGGGAAGGCAGAAAGTCCCTTGGATCCCAGCTCCAAAGCAGGGCTGAGCCAGCAGGGTGTCCTCCTGCCATGGCACAGAGAGAGCTCAGGGGGCCAGAATTTATGGCAAGCACAGGGAGGATCATTCCAGCAAAGCTTTTCCACTCACAAGCTGATGCTGGCACTGAATTTGTCTCCAGGAGCAAATAGTGAGGCAAAATGGCATCCTGGGGTCTATTAGAAGGGGTGTGGTGGTAGGTGGAGAGAGGTTCTCCTCCCTCTCTGATCTGCCCTGCTGAGACCACAGCTGGAATCCAGTGTCCAGCTGTGGGGCCTTCACTCAGTTGAAGGACAGGGAACTGCTGGAGAGAGTCCAGAGCAGAGACACAGAGATGATGAAGGGGTTGGAGCATCTCCCTGCTGAGGAAAGGCTGAGGGAGCTGGGGCTCTGCAGCTTGGAGGAGATTGAGGGGTGAGCTCAGTCATGGTAATAAATATGGAAAGGGTGAGTGTGAGGAGGATGGAGCCAGGCTCTTCTCAGTGACCTCCAGTGATAGGACAAGGGGCAATGGGTGCAAGCTGGAAGAGAGGAGGTTCCTCAGAAAGAACTTTGTCACCTTGTTGAGGGTGAGAGAAGAGTGTCCCAGGCTGCCCAGAGAGGGTGTGGGGTCTNACATTCTGGGATTCTATTTTTTAGGTGGTTCCTATGGGGTCTCCCTCTCCAGAGACGTTCAAACCCCAGCTGGACACTTTCCTGTGGATCCTGATCTGGATGTTCCTGCTCCAGCAGAGGGATGGCACTAGATGAGTTTTCAATCCCTGCCATTCTCTGATTCTGTGAAATAACCAAGCCAAGCTCTCTGAGCACAGAGCTGGGGCTTCTCCTCCTCTCCCAGCTAAAAGGAACTGATCCAAATCTCAGTGAGGTCAATGGAAAAACTCTCATCAACATCAACGTGCCCTGAAAGCAGCCCAGAGGCTTGTCAGTGAAACCCCATGTGCAGAACAGCAAGAGAAAAAGAGGGACACCTTGAGTGCTGAAGACAGGACAGAGAAAGAAGCAGATGAAAAGCAGGACATGCTAATTAATTAATGGTGACACAGGTTTAAACCATTAGCTGCTAGATTGGTTTAAAAACATTCAGTAGAATGAAAAGGTTTTAGCACTGCTTTATCTTTTCCCTCCATTAAAACTTCCCTGGCTGGAGTGGCTCTGCTGAAACCAAACCCATTTTGGTGGGGTTTTAAATCTGCTCAGAATTCACCCTCAGAATCCCCCAGATTCTGCTCATGGCCATGACCTGCCAGGATCTGTGGTGTGTGCTGAGCCAGCAAAATCATTTCCCAGGATGGCATCTCAACACATGTTTAGGTTTCATTAACTCCACCAAAGCGTTGTCCTTTTAGTGAATCCCAGCCTCACTCTGTGATGTTCTTCTGAACAATGTCAGACATTGTCCTCCTTCTTACCTGCTTCATGGTGACCTGCAGTCACTATTAAATAAATCAAATCACATCTTTCCCTCTACAGGGAAACACACACAGGGGACAGACATCAGCTCTATAGCCCCCATTTTAGCTAAACCACTACTGGTTTTAAGGCCAGAGATGAGCACATGGGTTGAGAAGGTCCATGCTCTGCCCTGCAGCAGAATGGCAACATCTTGAGAGGAGACTGGGAGATTGAACAAAATCTTGTCCTGAGCACTGAGGAAATGAGGCTGTCAGCATTACTCACCTCACTGTCTTCTGCAGGAGGTGGAGGAGGCTCTTTGATGATCTAGAGGATTAAAAAAGAAAAAGAAGTAAATACTTTGTTCTTTAGTGCAAATCAAATGTCTCTTAAAAGAAAAAAAAAGCCCCAAAACAAACAAAACATAAACAATAGGATCTGGGTATAGATTTAAGCTGGAGAGAAGAAGGAATTTCTTTGTTGTGAGGGGGGTGAGACACTGGCAGAGGTTGCCCAGAGAGGCTGTGGATGCCCCCTCAATCCCTGGAGGTGTTTAAGGCCAGGCTGGATGAGGCATTGAGCAACCTGGTGTGGTGGGAGGTGTCCCTGCCCATGGCAGGGGGTTAGAACTAGATGTTCTTGAAGGTCCCTTCCATTCCAAACTATTCTATGATTGTGATCTGCTGCTGTTGCTGTGACCATCTCTGAATTTCACTGCAATACTGTTGTTAGGGGCTGTGTGTGCTGCTGGTGCCACAGTCACTGAGAGAAAGATGGGATAAAGAAGGTGTCCCAAGGCCTAGAGACATGTCCCCATACAGCTTCAGTCTCACATTCCTCATGATGTGACCCTGCCTGAAGTGAGGTATCAGCAAAGTCCTATCTCCTTGGTTCTCCTAATCCCTGCAGGAGGCACAGTCTGAGCAGCACAGAGAGTAATCCCTGTTTCACCCAAACAGACAGAGAAAAATCAGCATCTCTGGCCACTGCAGACGTGTACAGATCCTGCCTCCAGTGATTTACAGCCTGAACAGAGACTGAAAAGTGAAACCAAGGTGGAGGAAAATGCCCTGGAGACACTGCAGAGCAGAAATAAACCCCCAGCCTCTGCCTCCTGGTGTCATACTTCATTCCACAAGGCTGTGTCACCTCGTGCTCTCACGAAAAATGCTTTTCACATTAACAGGCACACTCAGAAGCTTTAAAAAAAAGAAGTTAAAATAGATATACACTCGAGGCTCTCCCAGGATCTGTAATAAAGCAAGCTGGGTGAGGTTTCAGCCTGGTCCAAGATACTCTCCATAGAAACAGCTTGAGTTGATGTGGGCGTGAGGCAATTATTTCATGCAAAAGGTTTGCATCTAGGGTTCAGCAGGCAGTTGGCCATTGTCACAGCCCTGCACTCCAAGAGCAACACAGAGACTTCCAAAGGCAAAGCACTTGCATTCAGGGACATCAGATCTCCCTCCCTTAAATGAGAGGCCACCCCAGTGCCAGCCACGTCGATGCAGCTGTTCCAGGAATGGATTTTCTCCAGGAGGTTGAAGTCCACCTGGAGGAAGCAGATCTTTCTTTGCACACCAGGGTAGGAATGGGTGCTGCCAGGGTGCTGGGTGCCTGTGGAGACTCAGCTCAGCTCATTTCAGGATGGGGTACAGATGGAAATTGGAAGTGTGAAGATTTAGGCTGGAGAAAAGAAAGAAGTTCTTTGTTGGGAGGGTGGTGAGAGCCTGGAAGAGGTTGCCCAGAGAGGCTGTGGATGCTCCTTCAGTCCCTGGAGGTGTTTAAGACCAGGCTGGATGAGGCATTGAGCAACCTGGTGTGGTGGGAGGTGTCCCTGCCCATGGCAGGGGGTTTGGAACAGGATGATCTTTCAGGTCCTTTCCAACCCAACCATTCTATGATTCTATGTAAATTGGAAGAGGGGAGATTTAGGCTGGAGAGAAGAACAAAGTTCTTTGCTATGAGAGTGGTGAGACACTGGAAGAGGTTGCCCAGAGAGGCTGTGGATGCCCCCTCAATCCCTGGAGGTGTTTAAGGCCAGGCTGGATGAGGCATTGAGCAACTTGGTGTAGTGAGAGGTGTCCCTGCTCATGGCAGGGTGTTGGAACTAGATGATCTTGAAGGTCCCTTCCAACCCAAACCATTCTATGATTCTACTTTTGGGCTTCAAAACTGCAAATCACAGCTCCCTGCAGTAAGGGTTTGGCTGTTTAAATGCAGAAAGAGAAAATGACAAGTCACATTAAAGGCCCTGCAGATATAAATATTTACAGCAGTTCCTCTCACTCGTGCTTTTCCTTCTCTTGATGAGCTCACTGTTTTTGTTTTCCCCCAGCAAACACCAAGTCATGCAATTAATGAGAGCACGTGCCCCTGACCAAGGAGGAGATGGAGACTGGATCAGCCCTTTGTGTCTCAGCACAGAGCAATGATGGTTGTAGCACTGCCTGCTCCTGGGCAACAGGACCTTTTGGGGGGACTGAAGGCTCTTTGTCTTTTAGGAATCAACATATAATCTTTGTTTCTATGCACAGAAGCACAAAGCACATGGAATCATAGAATGTGTTGGGTTGGAAGGGCTCTTTCAAAGCCATTAAGTGCAAACCCCTGCAGTGACAGGGACATCTTGCACTAGATAATGCTGCTCAGAGTCTCAGCAAGCCTCTCCTTGGATGTGTCCAGGGATGGGGTATCCACAAATAATGGTTAGGAATGGAAGGGACCTTAAAGATTATTTGGTTCCAGCCCCTGTCTAGGGCAAGGACACCTCCATGATGAAAAATATATGAAAAGTTTTTTCTCTGAGAGTACTGCTCTGTGGAAATGAAATGAGGGGGATCAGTGTTGTTCTTGAGTACTTGAGTGCACCCCCTTGGGTCAGGATGGAGAGAGCATCATCTCCTTTATGTCTCTTGAGGGAATAAAAAGAGACACTGGGTATACAATGCACCAAAATACACAGGAGGCTTTTCTAGCTCTGCTTTACAACGTGTTTTGATGACACTTGACAGCAGACCCCCTTTTGAATCAAAACCTTTCATCCAAACCCATGGTTTGCTTAGAAGTTTGAGATGTCTGACTCAAAACATACCTACTGGAAGTGGCTTCATTCCCTCCTCTAACACTATTGGGGTGGAACTTCATGGGTTCCAGGGGAGTTTCTCTCATTTGCATTGGCATGAACCACCAGGACAACTGTCCAACAGATCTGGTCCAGCTAAGCATTAAAACACAATTTCTCAGCCAGTATGACCAGAAAATGTAGAAATTAGAGACTTGGGAATGAAGGGATGGCTGTGTTTTCCATACATTTGAATTCTTTCTCATAACACACACACACAAATTAGATTATATAAACAGATTATGTTTTTTCTATCACAAAGAGAAAATAAAAAAAGATATTCCATCCATTTTTAAGTGCTGTGCTCTTCTGAAAGCAGCTGAACATCCCAAAAGTTGGCAACACTGATTGGTTAGTTTGGACAAGTCCAGAGATGGGGAGGGGTCACTCTTATAGAATCACAGAATGGTTTGTGTTGGAAGGGACCTTCAAGATCATCCAGTTCCAACCCCCCTGCCATGGGCAGGGACATCTCCCACTAAACCAGGTTGCTCAAGTGCTTCATCCAGCCTGGCCTTAAACACCTCCAGGGAGGAGGTTTTGAAGCCTTTGAGCCACTGTGAATTTTCCAAGTTCAAGCTTTACAAATCGATGTATTTTCTGTCTCCCTGCACAGGTCTGGAAAGTTCTGGTCTACAAAATGTACAAATCTTTTCCTTCTCCCTTTGGGATTTTTATAATCACAGCCATTACATGTACCAGCTCCTCACTCTGGGGTTCTGGGGGCCACAGAGATGGGATTTTGGTGCCATCTCAAATGGGAATTAGTTCCTAGAGCTGAGTGAGTGCCTTACACCTTCTCAGTTTGCACGAATAGAAGCAATTACTCAAGACTGAGAAAGAAAATGCTATTAGAGGGAACCCAGTGAGGAGACAGGCCCTGCTAGCACAAAAGACTCAGGTCCACCATGTTTTCCTCTGGGCTGCACCTCTCACCTCCCCTTGGCCTTGCCAGATGACACACATGGACCTGCTGAAGATGATCAGCTGGGAGAGGTCTTGGCCAAGTGAAATGCTGCTTGGCTTGGCAAGGCTGAAGTGTTTGTTCATGTGTGCTCTGACTGTTTTGATAACCTCAAGGTATTTCTGGGAGTGCTGCTGCAAAGCTACATCCCCTGTCCCTCTGTTTGAAGGAAGAATCACAGAATATTAGGGATTGGAAGGGACCTGGAGAAATCATCCAGTCCCATCCCCCTGCTGGAGGAGGAACATCCAGATCAGGTCACACAGGAAGGTGTCCAGGTGGGGTCTGAATGTCTCCAGAGAAGGAGACTCCATAGGAACCTCCAAAAAGAATCTCAGAATGTCAGGGATTGGAAGGGACCTGGAGAGATCATCTAGTCCCATCCTGGAGTGGGAACTACATCAGGTCACACATCACATGTAGGATTTGGATGTCTCCAGAGAAGGAGACCCCACACCCTCTCTGGGCAGCCTGGGACACTCTTCTCTCACCCTCACCAAGGCAACAAAGTTCTTTCTCCTATTTCTGAGGAACCTCCTCTCTTCCATGTGTCCTTTCATAAAAAGAAAAGGTAGGTATAAAAAGAAAAATATAATGGTTCATCAGCCATACTTGCTCTCTGGGTGAGGGTTTCTATATCACCAAGACTTTCAGTGCAGCCTTTGGTGAGTATGAAGACCTGTAGGGTGGAGAGGTGACCACTGGCTTTTCTTGCTGGAGGAAGGAATTTCAAGAGCAATTGGAAGGGCTTTTGCACACTTAGGTGGGAAAATTCAGGACAGTAAAGCAATTATTTGCCTTTCTATTGCCCTTCCTCACAGATGCACAAGATAAACACTGGTCTCCATTAGCTGACCTGCCCTGATGCAGAGAGAAGCAGCAGATGAAGAGCTTTGCTCAGGAATATTGTGGATGCCCCCTCAACCCCTGGAGTTGTTTAAGGCCAGGCTGGATGAGGCATTGAGCAACCTGGTGTGGTGGGAGGTGTCCCTCCCCATGGCAGGGGGTTGGAATTAGATGATCTTTCAGGTCCCTTCCAACCCAAACCATTCTATGATTCTCAGTGTAAAAGCAGAGCAATGCTGTCAGCCACCTCCTGCAAGTTTAAAAGCATCAGAGAGGACTATTTTGTTGCCCTGACATCTCTGTAGCCACTCAGGCTCGTGTTGAATCCAAAGTTTGTATATTCCAGGAATGTGTCCAGGATGTTTTCCATCTTGGGAGAGCAGAAAACTCCAGCAGTTTGCAGTGTCCAGCAAGCACATGCTCAGTAACTCTCCCTGGGGTTTTAGATGATGAATTGGGGCAATGTGTTTCTTGTCAGGGAAGTGTATCTGCATTAAGATGGAAAAGATCAATGTCTAAAGTGAGGACTAGATGAGAAACCAGTAAAAAATAAGACAGGATGAACTTGGCCTTCAATTTGAGGAGGGAACATGAAGTTAATTGAGCAGAGCTTTTGTCCTTATTTACCTTCTGGAAAGTAGAGAGTATGTATTTTTGCTGTCCTAGAGAGGTTTTTTTATAGCTTTCCTGTCCTAATAAACAGGGTTGTTTTTTGGTTTGGGTTTTTTTCTTTTTTTCAGCATTAAATATGACACAACTGACCCATCTATTTTTTTTTTTACTTGTATATTTGTATTTTTGATCTCCTCGAAGTCCTGTGATAGAGTTTCATACTTTAGTTATGAGTTAGGTAAGAGAACATTTCCTTTTAATTAATTTCATGTTTTCTGTGTTTAAGTGCTTACTAAATCCTTCTAGATTTGGCCAAAACTTCCAAGGCTCTAATACAAACAGAAGCCCATACCCATTTCTTCTTCTGTTATGCAATCCATTCTCCTTACTAGACACACTTCTAAGAGGTAAATGAAGCTCAAAAGGGAAGCTAAATCTAACTTGAAAACAGATAAACAAGGTCAGAGTGAGTTGGGTTGGCTCCAAGGGTCTGCTGCACTCTTTGGAAAACAATATAAATAAAATTCATCTTCTGGACTGAAGAGGAACATCACAGCTACTGTCACCTATCTGCAGAAGCCCTCACTCTCACTCATTGATTGCTAGTCAATCTGCTGGTTAAGAAAGACCAAAGGATGTCCCAGAGATTGCCTTTGGCACACCATAAAGTGGTCCAGTATTTTCAGTGAAAGTCTGCTACATCACACACCATGAGTGCTTGATCATAGGATGGTTTGGGTTGGAAAGAACCTTCAAGATCATCTATTTCCAACCCCCCTGCCATGGGTAGGGACACCTCCCACCACACCAGGTTGCTCAGTGCCTCATCCAGCCTGGCCTTAAACACCTCCAGGGATTGAGGGGGCATCCACAGCCTCTCTGGGCAACCTCTTCCAGGGTCTCACCACCCTCACAGCATAGAACCTCTTTCTTCTCTCCAGCTGAATTCCCCAATAAATCTCCCCTCTTCCAATGTGCAGTCATCACTCCTAGTCCTGCCACCCTGGACCCTATTCAAAAGTCCTACCCCAGCCTTTCTGTAGCCCCTTCAGATATTGAGAAGTTCCTCCGAGGTCCCATCTGACCCATCTCTTCTCCAGGCTCAACAACCCCAACTCCTTCAGCCTGTTTCAGAAGCTCAAATCAAAGGCAGGGACTCCAAGGTCCACAATCACTTCCTGCCTACACATTTATATCTCTATCTCTAGGTTTGTCTCAAGTATGATCCACAATCCTGTACTCCCTTCTCCCAAAATCATCAGAACTGCAGAAAAACTCTGCCTCATGCACATGGGAATGGGTGGGAATCAGAATGTGTGGACCCTTGTAACTGATCTCCATCAAACATCTCATTATAAGACTCTTTAGGGTTATAAGACTCTTTAGAGTCTGTCCATTTCCTCCCCTCCTCTTCCTCCAGTTCTAGCAAGGTTTTCATGTGGTTTTAATATATATACATATTCTGCAATTTCTCCATCCAGCATTTTGTAAAAATTTTTTTTCCAAAACTTCTGCTCAGCTGCAGGGCAGGCCCAGAGCCAAAAGAATGGCTGGGTTCTTCTATGCTTCCTTCCAGAAATGCAGCTTTAAAGTTAAAAGTGGTGTTAGATGCTTAAATACCAACACCTCATTAATATATTCCAGCCACACCCTTGTAATTTAAAAACCTGGAGTATCAAGATGAGTAAAATGGTGTCCATACATCCCTGGAGGTATTTAAGGCCAGGCTGGATGAGGAACTGAGCAACCTGGTGTGGTGGGAGGTGTCCCTGCCCATGGCAGGGGGTTGGAACTAGATGATCTTTCAGGTCCCTTCCAACCCAAACCATTCTATGATTCTAAGCTGAGCAGCTTCTCATACCCTCCTCCCTCTGGCCAAGCTGCAGGGAGGCAGAGGCTTGTTTTTAGCTCATAAAATTGAAATTATAAAAATATGATGGATGAGCACCAGGGAGGTATTTCCACTCCTCTCTCTGCAGTTCATCCCTATCAAGCACAGAGAGAACTGTTCATGGAGATTCTGTCTGATGCAAAGCCCACATACATCTCCCTCAGCCTGACAGTTTGGCTGGAGAAGACACTTGCTATCGGCATGGGTAAACAGTCCCACAAAGATGATGAAGGGGTTGGAGCATCTCCCTTGTGAGGAAAGGCTGAGGGAGCTGGGGCTCTTCAGCTGGGAGGAGAGGACACTGAGGGGTGACCTCAGTCATGGAAAGGGAGAGTGTGGGGAGGATGGAGGCAGGCTCTTCTCAGTGACCTCCAGTGATAGGACAAGGGGCAATGGGTGCAACTGGAACACAGGAGGTTCCACAGAAATAGGAGAAGAAATTCTGTAAATGTTTGTGTGGGAGAAGAGTGTCCCAGGCTGCCCAGGGTCTCTCTGGAGTCTCCTTCACTGGAGACATTCAAACCTGATGGGGGACCTGATGTGGATGTTCCCACTCTAGGTTGAGACTAGATGTTCTTTTGAGATTACTTCCAATTCCCCACATTCTGGGACTCTTTTTGGAGGTGGTTCCTGTGGGGTCTCCCTCTCTGGAGACATTCAAACCCCACCTGGACACCCACCTGTGTGACCTGGTCTGTGTGTTCCTGGTCTGGCAGGGGGTTGGGACTAGATGATCTCTCCAGGTCCCTTCCAATCCCTGACACTCTGTGATTGTATTAATTCATCCATCACTCCCTGTCCAAAACCCTTTATCCAGCCCCATTTCCAAGCCAACCTCCAACGTGCCTGCAAAATCCTCTCTGAGTTGGTTTTGGAGGCTTACTATCTATTTGGCTGACATCTAAATAAAAATCTATTTGGGTTCCATCAATATTAAATCCAAGGCTCATGGCTGGCCTCCTTCCCAGAAACATCTTGCCCTTGGGCACCTAAATGGACTCCTGCAGACATGGTGACTGCTCTGAATTGGATTCCTTCAGGTAATGGAGTGTTGAGGAAAGAGGAGGAATGGGAAAAAAACCCCAAAATCCACCAACACCAGTAAGGCCAGGATCTGACATCTGATGATGTTTTGAAGATCTGCCTTGCCTAGGAAAAGCAGAGTTATTCTGCTAGGGATGTCTTTGTATTCACCTTCATCCTAGAATCATAGAATAGTTTGAGTTGGAAGGGACCTTAAAGGTCATCCAGTTCCAACCCCCCTGCCATGGGCAGGGACACCTTCCACTAGACCAGGTTGCTCAATGCCTCATCCAGCCTGGCCTTAAACACCTCCTCCAGGGATTGAGAGGACATCCACAGCCTCTCTGAGCAACCTCTTCTACCCTTACAGGAGAGAAGTTATTTCTTCTCTCCAGCCTAAATCTCCCCTCTTCCAATTCACATCCATTATTCCTAGTCCTTCCACCACAGATCCTATTCAAAAGCCCTTAAGTTGCAGCTTTCTGGAATAAACTGTCCACAGCTTCTTCCTCTGTTTCACTAACCAATGGTTAAGTTCTCCTTTAGTGCTGGGGGTGTCATCTTAGCAGAATCCTCTGTCTTTGTATTCTGCTGTTGAATAAACATCCTTGAAGCCTTTTTTAAGGTCAGCACCTGGCTCCCACACTGCTGTAATGTTCCCCTCTAGATGTGAGGGGAAACTTTTGTCTTTGTTGGTATCAGGCAGAGCAAAAACCTAAGCATTGTCCTGATCCACTGAGCAACAATTGCATCTACTGTAAACTGAGTGGTAAATTCCAGGCTTCATCCCAGAATACTTCTGAGACCAATAAACTTGGATAAACTTGGCAGCAGGATTTCTTTGTGGGGGCATGCCAAGGAGACATTGGGCTCCAGTTAATTCTCCAGAGCAAGTCTATTGACTCCAGTCCACTTACTCCAGGGATGGACCTGGCTGGGTGTCTTTCCTGAAGAACTGCTGGATAATAATGATTCCTACTTCATTAAAAAGCACGCCAGGAGGAATTACAGGGTTTAGAAATGTGCTTGTCACTCAGAAACACATTCAAACTTGTTAAGAGAAGAGTTTGTTGTGCTTTCTTTTTTATTTTTTTTCC